>JASDQU010682978.1:92119-106648 GCA_032191745.1 Picea mariana
CTGTCTGCTGGATTATCCCAGCTCACTGGAGTGTTGCACTTTCTTCCATAAAGTGCTTCGAATGGGTTCATCTTCAATGATGCATGATACGCATTATTGTAGGCGAATTCTACCAAATACAAGTAGTCTTCCCACCTTGATGGTTTGTCCATCACATACATTCTCAGTATGTCTTCTATTACCCTGTTCACCCTCTTTGTCTGACCATTAGACTCGGGATGATATGATGTACTAAAGTTCAAATTCGTTTCGAATCCCTTGAACAGTCCTTTCCAGAAATTCGAGGTGAATTTCGGGTCCCTATCAAACACAATTGTCTTAGGAATTCCGTGCAAGCGTGCAACTTCTTTTAAAAAGATATCAGCAACATCAGCTGCCCTGTGGGTGGTTTTCAGTGGAATAAAATGGGTGGCTTTAGTAAGCTTGTCCACCACCACCATGATTGAATCATGTTGCTTGTTGGTTCTAGGTAGTCCAATGATAAAATCCATTGTTACCACATTCCATTTCCACTCAGGAATGGGTAAAGGCTACAACAACCCTGCTGGGTGTCTATGCTCATCCTTAACCTTCTGGCACTCCATACATTTGGCGATGTATTCAACAATTTCTTTCTTCACACCCGACCAAAAATAATGGCTTTTGACTGCTGCCACGGTCTTCTGATATCCAGGATGTCCAGCATAAGCCACGTTATGCATCTCCTTTAGAATTTCCAGCTTCAATTCTCAGACATTGGGTACATACACTCTTTTTTTATATAGAAGTAAACCATCAGTTCCCAAGGTGTAACTTTCCTTGGTCTGTGGTCTCTCACGCTGATGTAGCTTTGCTACAAGACTTCTGTACTGCAAATCAGTATTTGCAGCTTCCAAAATTCTTTCTTTCATCTCAGTCCTGTACATGCTAATGGATGTAGCATGTAATTCGTGCACTTTTCTGCTGAGTGCATCAGCCACCTTATTTTATTTCCCTTTTATATGCTTGATATCAAAGTCATATTTGCACAGAAACTCCAGCCATCTAGTTTTCCTCGCATTTAAAGTCGGCTGATCAAATAAATACTTCAGACCATTGTGGTCTATTCTTAATTCAAATCTCCTTCCCATGAGGTAATGTCTCCATTTCCTTAAGGCGTGGACGATTGCTGCTAGCTCTAAATCATGAGTGGCATAATTCCTTTCATGCTCTTTCAGCTTTCGAGACTCATAAAAAATTACAAATCCCTCTTGGCTGAGAACTCCTCCCAGCCCCTCCTTACACACATCTGTGCACACTACATAATCTTTGTTTGGATCTGCAATCTTCAGGACTGGAGCACTGGTCAGTAGCTGCTTCAATCGCTGGAAGCTGCTCTCACATTCTTCATTCCACTGGAACTTCTTCTCCTTCCTTTGCAAGGAAGTGATAGGGTGAGCTATCTTTGAGAATCTGGCTATAAACCTTCTGTAGTAGCCTACCAGACCCATAAAAGATCTAACTTCCACCACATTCCTTGGCGCTGACCATTCTTGAATGGCCTCAACCTTTTCAGGATCCACAACGATCCCTTCCTTTGATATAATGTGCCCCAAGTAATGAATCTGCCTTTGGTAAAATGAGCACTTGCTCATTTTTGCGTACAGCTGGTGTTCTCTCAACCTGTAGCACCATTCTCAGGTGTTGTTCATGTTCTTCCTCTGTCTTGGAATACACCAAGATATCATCCAGGAAGACTATGACAAACTTTTCCAAATAATCTCTGAACACTCCATTCATTAAGCACATGAAAACAACAGGTGCATTTGTCAGTCCAAACGGCACCACTGTGAATTCATAATGATCGTACCTTGTTCTAAAGGCGTTCTTGCTAATGTCCTCATCATTTATTCTCACTTGGTGATATCTAGATCTGAGATCTATTTTTGAAAATATTTTCGCATCCTTCAACTGATCAAAAAGATCATCAATCCTTGGCAGAGGATACTTGGTCTTGACAGTGACCTTATTCAACTGTCGGAAATCAATGCATAGTATCAACATCCCATCTTTCTTCTTCACGAATAGGACCGGGGCTCCCCAAGGTGACACGCTGGGGTGAATGTATCCCTTCTTTAGTAGCTCTTCGAGCTGCAATTGCAACTCTTTCATCTCTGGCGTACTCATTCTATAAGGATCCTTCAAAACTGGAGTTGCTCCAGGCATCAAATTTATAGAAAAATCGATGTCCCTCTTCGGAGGTAATCCAGGTACCTCCTAAAATACATCCTTGAACTCTTTGAGTACCTCGTGATCTTCTAGATTCGAGACTACATCTCGGGATGCTTCTTCCACCCGAGATGCATATAATTGACAGCCTTTCTGGTAACATTTCTTCAACTGGATGGCTGAGATTTCCCTAATAGCCACGACTCTAGGAATTCCTTGGACTGTTACTGGATTTCCCTCTTCGTTCAGGCAGGTAAACCTCTTGTTACGGCAATCCAGAAGGTCATGGTGCTGGTCCAACCAGTCCATCCCAATTAAGCAATCGTATGAGCCTAAAGGAAAAATGTTCAATTCAGCCTTAGTGTTGATTCCTTTCATGTCCACTGAATAGGACTTAACCAATTCAGTGACCTTCCTCTTGGTCCCTATGGCCAACTTCACTAACCAAGACTTTTCATGTTTGCTTCTTGTTAAATGAAAACTTTCCACCACTCTAGGATCTATATAACTATGGCTAGCCCCTGAATCAATTAAAATAACAAGTGGTCAGTTGTTGATCGTACCTTCCACTTCAATCATGTGTGATTGAAATTCTACTTGTTTGTTGTCCAGGGCTGCGTAGATCCTCGACATTCTGCCTCCCATATCCTCCACTGTTTCAGCTTGTTGAATAGTATGGACAGTTCTTGCTTTGTCTTTTCTGTGGGGGCAGTCTCTATACCTATGATTCCCTTTACAACCCCAACACTCCATAGGTGGATACTTTGGCATCTACTCACTCCCTTCAACTTTCCTAGGGTCTCTAAAAGAATACTGTCCCCAAGGGTTGTTCTTGAAAAGGGAGGCCTGTTTCCCTTCTACCTTTGTTCTTTCTTAAACCTCTTCTGGTCATCCCAAGCCTTCCGAAAGGTAGGCTTTTCTCTTTGATGTTCGTATAAGCATTTCTCCCTTATTATTGTTTCTTCCATAGTCTTGGGATCATCATATTGAATCTTGTCACCAATGGAAGGTGGCAATCCACTCAGATACCTCTGAATTTTAACAGCCTCGTCTTTGATGAATGGAACATACTTCAGTAGTTCCAGAAAACTTCGTTCATACTCATCAATGGTCATACTGCCCAGCTTGAGTTCAAAGAACTCCTTCATCTTTTTGTCATAGTATCTTTTGGTCAGGTATTTCTTCTCAAAATACCTCTTAAACTCCTTCCACGTGACCTCTTTCTCTCTGATGTGTTGCACCTGCACCAACTGATCCCACAACATGGATGCTTTTCCTTTCAGCTCATACATTGCAATTCTTCCTTCTGCATGGGCAGAATAATTCTACAGTTGGAAGTATTTCTTCATACCCAGCAACCATATTTCGGCATCTTCTTCCTTCTTATGTTCACCATCGAACGTAGGCGGTTTAATATTGTTGATTTCCCCTTTCAATTCATCCCTTGCATATTTTCAGTGCTTTCTGGTAGGATACGAGCTCGAACTACTGCGTGTTCCCCTACTGGAATGTCTTTGGGAGCGACTAAGATGTCGGCTACCACTCCTCGACCTCCTTTTCCTCTCGGGAGTCCTGATGCTTCTTGATCTCCTTCTTATCCCAGGGGTTCTGCGACTCTCTTTCTTACTTGAGTCTCTTCCCTTCTCGAGTTTCCTCTCTATTCTTTCCAGGCTCTTCAAAAATTTTAAGTTTAATACACCTTGCCGATCCCTGACTTTCATGAGCTTTTGGCTATCAGCTCAACGAGCCTGGGCCTCTCTTTGCAATCCTTCAATGATTTTCATTATGTGTCCTTTCTTATCCTTTTCTTTTCCATGCCCATTGGAGTTCGATCCTTCCACTTCCACATTGACATCCTTTCCTTCCCGTTCATCTCCTGTTTCGGAGGCAATCTACACCTTTTCCCATTTGATACTCGGCGTTGGTTAACTGGAGTCCTGACCCTCGTTGAACTCTTCACACGCACTGTGAAATTCAATTCAAAGTTTTTCAGGCCATTAAAAATTCATGAACAATCCACAACATTTATACGCCAATACGAACAAGAACAAAAAACATTTCGATTCAAATAAGTTTTCTGAGCTCTCATTCGGCTCTGCAATTTTTGGGTCTTCGAAACTTTCGTTTTCATCATTTTGGGACTTTTGGGCCTTTGGGTTTTTGGTACCTGGGACTTTGGGTTTTCGGCACCCGAGAGTTCATTTTGCAGTGACTCCCAACCTTTTATCATTTCAATTCCCGAATTCTGAAAATTTGGTTTCCTTATTCTCCGAGCCCATAACATAGTTGTCGTCCTTAAAATCCGCTATGATTCTTCTGTCTTCAGAGATTTTGGGACTTCGGGACTTCGGGTTTTTGGTCCATGAGGCTTTCAAACTTGCTTTCCTTTCCAACCCTCGACTTCTGAAATTCTGATTTACTTTACCCTCCGGGCCCACATAGCACAGTGGTCACCCACAACCACAGTGGCACGTGGCATGTTCATGAGGGTCCACATCGCTTTTAATGACGTCATCGGGTCCCACCACTCTCGCTTTTCTTCTCGACCCACTAGCACATGGTACATCTCCATGTGTCCACGTCCATTCCTAGTAAAATCCAACGGTCAGATCTTTCTTAGATCTACGGCGCAAATCCTTTCGGCGTTTCGGGGTTTCAGGCATCAGAAGTTCGTGCATCCACACATCTTGAACTTCCATTTGCCAAAACCCCAAAATCACTGTCTATTAAACTACTTGATCCAATGGTCAAGTTCTTCTCCCCACGATCTACGGTGTAGATTGTTTTGGGATTTTGGGGTTTTGGGTTTCAGAGCTATTCACCTCTCCTCACTTCCCATCTCCCAAAACGTCGATTTATTTCTAGACAATTAACGGTCTAGATCTCTCTTAGATCGACAGTTATGATCTAATCATGAATTTGCGTTTCGTGAGTTCTCACGAACTCACCCTTTGACCATTTCAGGTTACGAGTCAGCGAAAGGTTGATCGCTCTCCATGCATTCTTTCTGATGAACAGTCCTGACTAATTCAGGATTTCGCGTATCGCGATTTTCGCACTCCTGTGAAACTCCAAAGGGCTTTAAACCCCGTGCACACTTTCCAGATCTGACGGTCACAAGGGTTCACCTTCCCTCCTGAACAGATCCTAAAGCTCCAACACTTCTGGTGTGGAGTCCTCTCTCCCTGTGGACTTATACCACATTGGTTGTGGTTTCATAACGTCGCTATACCTCCTGAGCTCTGATACCAAACTGTAGTGCATCTCTTCAGCTACCATGGCTTAATTGCTCTTAAAAGGAAACTTTAACACCACTTGGTACATAACTCATACAGGTATTATATAATCCACGTGCATTTAAACAAATAAACACATTCTACATAGAGTATTCATATGAGTTACTGCCATAATTAACAATCAATAGTGTTTCATACTAATTCATATACACAGCGAAAATCATGATAACATAAGCAGTAGAGTCATGCAAAACATGATTAAGACATAATCAGATGCTTATCTTTTAACAGTGGTAGAATCCATCAACCAAGTGCAGGCCTTCCATGAACCTCCCAGCCTTAGACCACACTGCTCATCAGCTTAGCAGTGGGTCACCCTTGAGCTGGGACTAAGCTCCACCCCGAGACAAGGAATCCTAGGTTAGGTTGAGGTTACAGGGAAAACAACACACAGCCACAGGAAGGGATTCTCTCCCAGGAACCACCCACACTCACTACCCACAGACCCTCATTCCCCACATGCATGTTCCACCCCAGGAGTATACACCTTCTCTGTCACTTGGACAGTCCTTCGGCTGCTAACCTCCCTTGCCTTGGGTTACAACAATAGATCGGACCGAAAGTCTCTGGGCTCTTTGGCAGCTACAGGGTTCCTTCCAGGAGTTCTCTCCTTCCTCTGTGCACTCTCTCACCTGGAGAGAATCTCTCACAGGTCAACAAACCGCCCACGCAGTCCAGGACTGCGTGGCCACACAACCAATGGAAAAATAGACACGACTTTTTCCACAGGCTCAACAATGGAAAAATGGCTCAGGTTCATGGCTTCGGGACAAAGATCTCATGCACAAGCTCGAATCTTGGGCAGTGGATGCACACGGATTCTCCAGACACAACACCAGCTTTTTCCATTCAAACAGAGGTGAAACCGGCTCTTTCAGAATCGATCATAGGCTTCTGGTTCAGTACGGAGGTATACACGGGTTTTTCAGTTCAGAAGGTGCACGAGGTTTTTCTACAAAATCTTGGGTCAGTCGTACTGCTCAGAGCCCATACACCCTCAGGCAGTCTGCTCAAATGAGAGACTGAACCCCCCTCATGGTCCACCCAAACTATTTTATTCACATGCACCAGGGTCGACACTTGTCACCCTGGAGACTGCATGCGTTCCACCAGCATGCATCACCTTCCCTTGGTCAGGAACTTAGGATAAAAAAATATAAATGGCACATGTTCTTTTGGAATAATAATAAAATATTATTCCTAGGCTTAAGCCCCCCCCTAGGCTAAACACTTAGCCCCTTTTCCCACCTTCCAGCCCCTAATCCCTTGCCTTCTTTGTGGAAGCTCAGTCCCCCTTCACTCATTCATCGTGGTCGGTCTGCACCTGGCGATGTTTACAATTTTATTATATGTTTTTGCATATATACAAGTACAAAAATCAGGCCCTTGGCCTCCAACCCTTAGGCTCTCTGGCCTAACAATCACATAAGCCCACTAGATTATACAAACTTGGCTCACCAGCCTATAACACATATTTACAATTCATTTCGTACATCAGATTTACAACTAGGCTTGGCCTTGGGGACATTACAATCAAGCCCTTCAAAGATGAGGTATTGTGTGATATTTCTCCCCTTGAAGTTTTTGTTCTTCTTTTAGGCCAGCCATATTTGTGGAAGCGACATGTTGTGTATGAGTCTAGACCCTGCAGTGTTATTATTACTTTGGGTAGACAATTGTACAAGATACCAGAGGTAGCCCTGCCTACCACTATTTCTTTAATCTATGCTAAGAAATGCAGTAAGGTCATTTCACAGACCAATAAGTCCATCTTCTTTTTGATCCATGCTCACAGTAATAAAAAGGTCACCACCACATTCGTGACCTCTACACAGAGCCTCTCTTTGCAATAGAAGCAAGTGGACATGATCGTGGAAGAGTCCATATGCATCTTCTCCTCACCCCTCAGGGAACCAACACACTGCCAAGTCAAGCATCCAATTGATCTAACCCTTGGTGCACTGCTGCCTAATGGACTAGTCTATCATCGCTCGCTGATGGAAAATGAGCTGAAATCAAGTGCCAGATCCAAGAGCTTCTTTAAAATGGGAAAATCCGACCCATCTCCTCCCATTGCGGAAGCTCGATTGTGTTGGTGCAGAAGGAAGATGGGACCTGGTGACTCTTCATTGATTACAAAGCATTAAACAAATCACAGTTAGGAACTAGTCACCAATTCCCCGAATTGATGACCTTCTTGACCAACTCAAGGGGGAAATTTTCTTCAGGAATATTGACCCAAAGTTTGGCTACCACCAGGTTCCCATCAAACCAACTAATGTATGGAAGACAACTTTCAAATCTAAATAAGGTCTCTTCAAATGGCTGGTCATGCCCTTTGGCTTAACAAATGGACTGACAAAGTTCATGAGATTGATGGATGATGTATTGAGACCATTCATCAACTCTTTTGAGGTGGTATATTTGGATGAAATCCTCATCTTCAGCAGAACTTGGGAGGATCACATGCAACATATTCAATAGGTTTCGGGCACTCTGCGGCAACACAAGTTATATGCCAACTTGGAAAAATATTCCTTTGGCATGAAAAGGGTACAATACTTGGGACACGTTGTTGATGAGAATGGGGTACATGTGGATCCAACAAATATCCAAGTTATTCGTGACTGGCCAGCCCCGACCACACTAACCAAGCTTCGAAGCTTCTTGGGACTTTCTAACTTCTACCGAAGGTTCATGTTGGGATTCTCCCATATTGCATCGGACCTCAGCCAAGTAACCAAACGCAGTGGTGAGGAAAATTTTTCATGGGGGAGGGCACAAAAACAAGAATTTGATTATCTGAAGCATCGATTGTGCTCAGCTCCAGTACTCTCCTTACCTAATCTGCAACAACTATTTGAGATTGATATTGATGCCTCCGACTATGTTGTATGCGCAGTTCTTACTTAGCATGGTCATCCAATAACATACCATAGTGAGAGACTCTCAGTTATTGTTCGAAAATACCCCACCTATGAAAAATAAATGTATTCCATTATGCAAGCATGTAGTTAATGGGAACATTATATTCTGGGAAAGGAGACAACGATTCACACTGATCAGAAGCCTATATAGTTCATATAGACACAGGGGATTCAGAACAATCGCCATCAAAAGTGTTCCACATACCTAAAGTAGTTCCATATGAACATCAAGTATAAAACAGGGAGCACATATCATGTCATTGACTGCCTCAGTCACCCTCCTGTTGTTTCACTCGCCACAGTTTTCCATCCCTATGGGCATGAGGCATCTAAGTGGCCCCAAATTTATCAGTGTGACCCTGACTTCACCACCACCTATCAACTCTTGGGTACAGGAGCGAATGTCACCGATTTTCACATCCAGGTTGGATTGTTATGCCATCTAGGCTACCTCTATGTTCCCACAAGCGAGTGTGCAAATATGATTTGGGAGGCTCACTACATTTAGATGGAAAGACATTTTGGCATGCAGAAAATTGTGGTCATTCTACAGAAAAAAATTTGTTGGCCAAAACTTCGACAAGACGTCAACAAGTATATCAGATCTTGCACTTCATGTGCCATTTCCAATCCATCCATCAATAAGCAAGGCTTATACACCCCTCTTCCTACTCTTGAGACGCCTTATGAATCCATCTTGATAGATTACATGTCTAGCCTTCCATCCACCAAGCACGAAAATGATTGTGTATTTGTGGTCGTGGATTGGTTTTCGAAGATGGCCATTATCACAACCTACAAGAACAACATCATAGCGACAAATATTGCCATGCTCTTATTCAAATGGGTGTGGGTGCATTTTGGGATACCACAAACCATCACCTCAAATCGGGATAGAAAATTCCTCAACACATTTTGGTCAAGTCTTTGGTCACTGTTGGACACCAAGCTCACTAAATCCACTGCTTTCCACCCCCAAACCGATGGCCGGACAAAGGTCATCAATCGGATGATTGTGCACATCCTGCACATGTGCAACTCTAAGCATCCACGTACATGGGATGAGATTATTCTCTATTTTCAACACAACTACAACAAGGCTCTCCATAGCTCCACCAACCATAGCCAATTTCATGCGGGGATGGGATTCCAACCCTTGGATCCCATTTATGTTCCACTACCTCTTGCAACCACATAGAAAGAACATGTTTAGTCTGAGGCTGACAAAGCCACCAAAT
This sequence comes from Picea mariana, assembly GCA_032191745.1. Classification (NCBI taxonomy): domain Eukaryota; kingdom Viridiplantae; phylum Streptophyta; class Pinopsida; order Pinales; family Pinaceae; genus Picea; species Picea mariana. The sequence goes on from JASDQU010682978.1 coordinate 101,768, forward strand.
TCATTGAGCGAATTCAGTACATCCTCCAACAGGTTCTTGAGATTTTGCAGAAAGCCAATTCTAAGTATAAGAATCGCCATGATCAACATCGGATACTGCACTAGTTTCAGGTGGGATACAAGGTCTGGTTACATTTGAAGAAAGAGCACCTTACGGGGCCCCATCGGAAGCTCCACCCCCTTTGTTATGGGCCTTACACTATCACCAAGTTTGTGGGTAACAATTCTTTTGAGCTCAACAATCCACCCTCCCTTGGCTTGCACCCAGTGTTCAATGTGGACCTCCTTCGACTATATTTTCCACCATTAGTGGACACCTCAGAGATCGTAGAATAGTTGACACCAATAAATATCAATCATGACTACATGGAACAATAATCCACTGATCATATAGTGGACACACAAGTCAATGGCACTCACCAGTAGAGGATCTAGCTTTATCGAGTTGTCGGGGCAGGGCAAATCCTCCACCAAGGCAAGTGGCTCACCCAAGGCCAAATTTAGTAGAAGTTTCCTCACCTGATGGGGGCACTCAATGCAATGGAGACCATTGCTTCCTAAGAGGGGAGGACTTATCTAGGTGGATATTGGTGGCCACCCACCTATTCCAACTAGATCTTATTGACAATTTTTAGTTCAACACATTCTTCTGTAATTCTTTGTAATTGTAGGTTCTACACTTATGAGGTTGTCTGAAGCCATACACATCTTCCAGTTGGATATTGGTGGCCACCCACCTAATCCAGCTGCCTTATTTTGGATGTTTTCATGTCATCACATCTTTATGTACTTCCAGGGTTGTTTTGCAGCCCTAAACAGTGTTATTTTGGCTTGCCATAGTCAAATTGTAGACGAATTTAGAGTTTGACGACAGAATGTGTATTTCTCTAAAAGACCTTTATAATGATATATCACATGACTAAAAGGAGTTCGTATGCAAAATTTATGACCCCGAGAAGTTGAGGTGCCAACTTACCCATCGGGGCCCACATAACTTTTGGCGTTTCATCTCCTAGGATTAGGTTTTTGGATGTCTAGGGTTTTGGCATTCATGACTAATGCTAAAAATGCCTCTAGGGCCTCATTGTGATCATTCTTCTCAGACTGATGCACATAGAAGCCGCATCTATTCTTATATATAGCTACCACCATTTGAGCAAGTTGTTTTCAGTTTTGCAGTTTTACAGTTTTAGCCTATTTTTTTTATTCAATAGAAGTTATTTTTCACTGGATATGTGTTGTTGTTCTCAGTATATTTGTTTTATTGTATTCTGTTTGTTATTCTTTTCATTATGCTCATAAATCCGGATCACCTACGAGAATTGAACTTGGGTGGGGGGGAAAACACCCCTCAGCACAAACCACTTGGGATAAACTCAATTGATAGGTGATTACATATTACAAGGCTCTAGTAAATATTCAACTCATGACCAATCTCAAGAAAAATAGGTAAAATTACCTCCCTTATTCTATCATATCCTTCCTCCATGAACCAATATAATATTATTTTTCATATACTTCAATCTATCCTTTAATGAAACCTTCTCTACAAATTTGAGTGTTGAATCGACCGGTAAAACAAACTTAGTCTTACCTAATAAATTGAAACCCCAATTTGTTTTCTATTTGCCTCTTTATCTCTTCCTCTATTAATCAAAAGGCCAATGTCCCCAAGAATCATTGTTGGTATCCTCTTTTCTTGTGGGTTTTTTCCACCTATTCTCCCATTATGAAAATTCCAAACAACACCAAGAATTACATACAAGAGCATTTGTGGATGTCAAAGCTCCAATTTTGCAAGCAAAGGCCTTTTGATGCAGGAGCATCGCCCACGTCAAGCGAGCCAACGCGAACACGGGGGACAACTGGACAAGCAGCAAATTACTTTTTGAATCTCACCTTGTTATTGTTGCACCAAACATTTATTTGGGAATTTAAAGAAGCGCACTTGTATTGTAAAGGGGACCTTGAGCCTTTAAGCTCACTTCCTTAGTAGATAGGAAGTCATTTAATAGATTTAATACTGGTAGATAGAAATTAATGGTAGATTTGATAGCTTTAGAATCCAACAGGGAAACGTGATATAGACACTCTCATTTGTATCATTGTATTATTATCAAAGGCAACATTCAGAAGAGAGGAGCAAGAAGAGAAATTGTGTGCAGAACCACCATGTACAGATATTGAATAACTAGAAAGCTTTGATTCAATTCCATGGCTGTGTTATTCTCTGTGTGTTGTTGATATTATGCTTATGAGTATTTGCTTCTGGTTATGCAATTGCTTTGATATGCTGTGTATGTGATTTCATGATTGATTAGAAATCTGAGAGGATGAGTGAATGAGTTTCAATTGTTTCTCTAAGTGAGCTAGAGAATTACTGCAATGGGTGCAGTTGAATTTGTCCGCAAGGAGTGCGTGACTGCAGGGTTCACTTAGGGCTAGATTTTGTCTTCATTCGTCTCAGAAGTGCAGATTTGGCACCGGAGCCGTGCAAGGTGTGCGCAGGCTAGAAGGAAACTCAGAGTTGTGATTCTGAGCAAAGAGTTGAACGATTTATGCTGCAGGTGGGTACGCAGAATTGGGAAAGCTTCAACACTTGGTCATGTTCGAAGATCTGCCGCAAGAGGTGTGTGCAACAAGTTCTCATAAAGGCTTATGAAGTGAGGACAAGCTCAGGAGGAACAGACCTATTAGTTTGTGGAAGCATAAGTGCAAGCGTTGTCGTGGAAAATCCCGGAGAGATTCCACGAAGGTCCGAGGACCGTTAGATCTTGTCAAGTTGCAAGGAGTTTTAAAGCATGAACGTTCAAGGTTTTGAAACCCAGGAGGAAGTGAAGTCACCGATATGGAGTCACAGAGATCGTCAGATCATATGCGATATCGTCTATCGGCATATCGCGAGTTGGAGCACCAAGTTTCCGGAGTGGAAGTAGCGATATCGAGAAGAGAAATACTCCGATAAGCTCTGAGCCGTTGATCATGGGAACACGTGTCAGAGGATCCCAATATATATCGAGGTTCGAAGAATCGGGGTTCTTGACAGCAGAGAACACCCACAGGTTGGATTCGCGATACGTGATATCTCGAGGTGACGTGGTATTGTGGGACCATGGGAAATAGTGGAGTACAGGTGGCGCTGTATCGGAGTTCGGGGAAAGGTAAGTCCCGAGTTCATCAACATCAAGACTTGCGATCCTGTGAGTTTCGAAGTCCTGATAGGAAGGTAAAAAGTGGAGGAGCTGATTCCACACGTGTCTCGAAAAATCAGCATATCGGGATTCAGGGATTGTAGTTTCGATCGGTTGACATCGCGAGCAGCGATTTCCCGACGGAGAGAAGTTCCGATAGCGGAGGAAATTCAACGTTGACTCATATCGGACTTCGGGGAATCGTGAGGAGAGAATCAAACGACCCTAGGATTCGCAAAATCGCGAAGTCCGAATTCCCGATTGAGAAGGGAGGTCATAAAGGAGTTGCTGTGGGTGAAGAACTTTCGACGAGGAAGTTGAAGGGAATTTTAGTTCTTCGGGCCAAAGTTCTAGAGAAGATCCTGGTGATCGTGATCATTCTCCGAGGAGTGGGGAGCGGTTGCGCCAGTTGTGGTATCAGAGCGGGAATAGTTCTTTGCTTTCTGTAGCAGGGAAAAAGAAGAGAAGACATCATGCCGCCAAGAAGAGAGAGACAGTCACCCGACCTAGAGGACAGGGAGGTGAGAAGAAGAGGCAGGCCGGTAGGGAATCCAGAAATGGAGCGCCAGATGAGAGATCTCCGAGCAAGGCTTGAGGAGATGGAGACTGCACAAAGACGTGGAGCTGGTGCAGGGGATCTTAAAGATTCCGAGGTCGAAGAGGAAGCTGGACATGTTGAAGAGGTCACAGCAGAAGATGCATCAACAGAATGGTTGATCAAAGCCATTTCCAGGATGAGTTCCAAGATGAAAAATGGATATTCCAGTCTATGAAGGAAGCCTGGATACAGAAGAGTTACTGGACTGGATCAGGGTTCTTGACACTTACTTCGACTATGAGGATATCGAAGAGGATAAAAAAGTAAGACATGATGTTACCAAGTTGAAGGGACATGCAGCATTATGGTGGGACGAGCTATAGGCAAATAGATGTTCCAAAGGTAAACCGAAGATCAAAAGCTGGGACAGGATGACCGCGAAGTTGAAGGAGAAGTTCATCCCAAGGGATTACCAAATCACACTGTTCAGGCGGATGCAGAACCTGAGACAGAAGTTGATGACGGTGAAGGAATACACCGAGGAGTTCTACAAGCTCAATATCCGAGTAGGTCATCGGGAGAGCGATGATGAGAAGGTGGCGAGGTACCTGAATGGTCTGAGATATGACATTCAGGATGAATTAAGCATGGTAACCATCAGAACTGTTGAGGATTCTTACCATATGGCTCTAAAAGCCGAAGAGAAGCTGAGCCGTAAGCAAGGACAGCGAGGGCGAGGCAGGAGTCAGCCAAGAGGCAAGGCAATTGCCCAGGAGAAATTCCAGAAGCCCAAAGAGGAGTGGAGGAAACCTCAGGGTAAAGTTGAAAGAGGCGGAACCTCGCAGAGGCAGCCGTATGTTGAGCCAAGAGGACATCAAATGGATCAGCGAGGAGATTATGCTGATGCGAACACACTTCCTCGTACTAGAGGTCGAGGTAGAGGAAGAGGAGGAGTTATCACATGTTTTACATGTGGGAAAAATGGGCACAAGTCATTTGAGTGTCCAGAGAAGAAGAAAGATGCAGGAGAAGCTCACATCACTGAGGTGCAGAGGCGTGATGCTGAGACAGAAGATGCAGACAGCGGAAGGTCGCTTGGGATGCATAAAGTCCTTTTGACACCTGAGAAAGAGGTGGAAAGCTCAGTACAGAG
>JASDQU010682978.1:127763-138843 GCA_032191745.1 Picea mariana
ATGCCACCTTGCAAACCCTCCTTTACCCTTGTTTGATTGGTTTGGGGTTTTGTTGTTTTATTAAGGGGTAATGTTTTAAAGTTAAATATTAAAATATTATTATCACATGTTTAAATTCCAAATTTAAACATGTGACATTTAAGTTAACTTAAACTACCCTTACCCTAATCCTAAATACTATATATAAGAAACCCCACCCCTCACCTTCTAATTATTTCTATTATGCTCTTGTGCTAGCGTTGTGGTCTCTTGTTCTCAGCCTGCGGCCTCTTAGTGTTCTTGTGTGGGAGCGGCCTCCTTTGATCTGTTGTAGCCGCGGCCTTTCCTTAACTTGCTGGATCTGTCCTCCATGTTACCGCCTCCTTCTGCTGTAGATTATTCTGGCTGCCGTGGGGTTTTCAAGCTGCTGGCTGTCTAGGGGTTAACCCTCAGCACCGTCCTCCTTGACTGTTGTTTGGAGTAAATGGCTGTAGGTACAGGTGCGGCCCTTGTTGTGATTGATGCAGGTGAAGGAGCAGTCTTCTTTGAGTATGCTGATTGGGGTATTGGATTGTATGTGAGCAATGTGCTTTCCATTGAGTACAATCCCTTGAGGTCACGGCCTTGTCCTCTGAACAGATCTGAAGGGTTTTTGGTAACCCTCTTCTCCTTCTGTTGTGTGAAGAGTAGATCTGTTGTGCAGCCCTCTTGCTGGGGTATTTTGTGGGGTACCTTTAGCTGAAACCTCCAATCAGCTTCTTTTCTGTTACACTGTCAAGACAAGGGTTTATACACAGTTTAGTTTTCAGCCTCTTGGGTAAGGGTTTTACTGTGTGAGGGTTTTGGGCATTTTATTTACCTCTGATTGGGATTGTGTTTTTCTCCCTGTGGCCCTTAAGCTTGGTGGCAAGAAAAGTTCCTTCATTCTTTGGTATAGAGATCCTCTATAGATCTATGGACTGAACCTTTGTCTGAGCATACTAAACTGGATCTACTCCTACTGTGGTTACTGTGCTACCTTCAAGGTAAGTTGGTTGTATCAGGTATGTCCCTTACTCACCTGGATTTGATGCTGCTTCAGAATTGTTTTATCTAGCATGTATTGTGTAGATCTGAAGATATTTATGTTGTGAAATGATTAGGCAGACTTATTAGATCTGATATCTGTGTTTGGGCATATAGATCTATTGTATATCTCAGATCTTGTTACTATTACATTAGAACAGAATATTGTATCATTAGATCTGAGGTTGGATTCATATTAGAACAGAGTTCCTTGCATAAGTGTATTGCTGTCCTTCACAGATCTATTTTCAATGTGTCCTATCTCTGATTGAGTAACAGATCTATTGGTTTTAATCATTGAAATTTAAAAGAGATTACTGTTCTGCAATTTTACCCTAAAATCCAACACTTTTCATTCATTCTTAAAATTATCCGTCAAAGTACTTGAAAGAAATTTCTGGCCAAGGAAAATGATTTATCTCCTTTCCTTCGATACATTGTTGAGTGAAGTGAGCCCCAGTAAACTGTGATTTTGTTAGATTACAATTTATTTCAGTCCAAGTATTTGGAGGATTCGATGTCTTTCTTGATATTTTCATTACCATGTGCAAATTTGCATGGTAGGAATGTGGATCTCTAAAATGAGCAGCAAAGTAATAAATTTGCATGATAGATTATTCCATACTATTTGTGCATCTTGTAGACCTGTTTGGAGTTGGTATTGTAAATTGAAAGTGTCTTGTTCAGCATCTTAGATTGGCCTAAAAATCCAATTCATGTTACAACATGTTAAATTATAATTTACTCGACAGAGAAGATTTGCAAAATATGTTACTCAAATCAAAAGCAAGATTGACATTTTTCTTTTCAGAAGAAGGGTGACATGTATATTCCTACCTTTTTAATTTCTTTCTATTACAGAAGTTTAACAGTATAAAATATTCTGCATTTTACAGATATAGTCCATGACCTTATAGGTTATATGTCTAAAAGGAATTAGAAAAACTAGGTGTTGTTCATTAAATCAGCAAGTGAGAAGCAGATCAGAAGACAGCTGCCCTGCTGATAAGGATTCCTGGATGATGGCTGGACCACATTTATGGAGATCCTTTGTAGTAACTTCTGAATAATTGTTTTATGGGTTGTTGAGAATGTTGTCTGTGTGCTTATTGTAGGTGACTGCAGTACCTGCAATATGTTATAAATTCTTATCATAACAGTTGCAGAGGGGTGCCTTTGCACCTCTCATCTTGAATTGATTGTTATGGCCTTACCTTCGATGTTATGTAACACTTTAATATTTATCATATTTTCCATAGAAAGAGTAAAGTAAAAGCTAGGTAGTTTTTCTTTGTTAAAGCATGGAACATGGTCATACTTATTAGTAAATGGAATACAATGCCAGGTTTGTAAGAAATAACTCGTCTATGTTTGGCAGAAGATGATCTAGTGCTGTCCAAACATTAACGAATGTATTTGATTGACCTGGTTATGCTTTTTCATGGTGGATATTTTCAGGATGTCTGTTGAGAAGTGTTAATAAAGTCTAGTTTTATGTCAACTTCCGAGTGTTCCCATTGATAGTATATCTTTATAAATTCTAAAAATGTTAACTTATGAGACTAGGCTTTATACTGCTTTGAAAAGCTTTCAAAACGTAACCAATTTTTTTTTAATGTAGTTCTGAGATTCTAGTTGTGGTTGTAGTAGTCATCTTGGCTTAACTTCTTGGAGTTACATAAAACAGCCTTCTGAAATGAAAGCATAACTCGTAGGAAAATGTCTTCCAATTTTTTGATGATCCTCTGTAAACATCCTTTCCAACACTACTAGCAAAATGGTTTACCATGTAAATAGTGGATCAATTTGTAAAATGAAAACTCTTCGTTTTTCAGTCTACTCTTGGGATCAGTGTACATTTTATTTGGCAGATATTTGATAAAACTATGTTACTATAATGCTTCTGAAGTACATTTTTTGCACTTGATCTTTATTACAGTGCATATTAAAATCATATTAATGATCCAGGGCCAAATATATAGAAGAGACTACATTCAATTTATATACGGACAGGGAGATTCTACTGCTATTGAGGTTACTTTTGCAAATCATGGAAGTCCCAGAATGTCCCGTGTGTTGGGATAGTTTTGATAGGGATACTCATATGCCTCGATTGTTACGCTGTGGTCATACAGTTTGTCAGCTATGCTTGAAATGCCTTCCCACTGAAATGAGACTTGGTCAGAGATGTCTGCGCTGCCCAGAATGTCGGATTCCATGCGTGTGGAGAAGAGTTCATGAGTTGCCTAAGAACTATATTTTGCTCCGTGTAATGGATTCATCCTCAAATACTGATAGAAGCCAGTCCATTCTAAGAATGGCTTTGAGTTTCTTGTCTGACGTGCAATTTCTATGCCCTATTGCAAATTTTTTTGTGGTAGATACTATAAGGTCTCGAAGGCTGCTCAAGAGAAAACTTTTTGATCTAGCCACGCTGACATGCATATCGAGTTTAGTGTTGCTTTTCGTTCCTATTTCTTTGGCCTATGTATTCCTAGCCTGGTTGACGGCAGCAATTGGGTTTCTTATTTTGTTGTGTTTGGCTCTAGTAGGTATTGGATTTTGTGCTCTCCTTTTCTTTGTCTGGGGCTCATATCGTATTGTGTCTATTGTTTATAAATTCTACAAGTTCCTTCTTAAGAAGGGAGTGGTTCTGTATGAATATTCTCTCTCTTTATTTGGTGGATTTTCATATGTTACTATCAAAAGAAAATAAACAAGGGGTTGTGCCAAAATATGTCCCGGTTGATTATTTTATATTATAAAATTTCTAAGTGAATTAAACTAAGGATCTCTATTCACTTTTCATAAGCTAGTCAGACTTTCTGAACCACTTTCACTTCAATGATTTACTTGATTCCATTTCATGGGCATCAATACACATTATATACTTATTCTATCTTTTACTGTGCCATCTTATTTGTAAACGGTTTAATTTATTTGCTTTCTACTTTTTTGTGGTCACTGCTTTATTTCATCCATATTATTTTATAATAWTAATATCACTATAATAAAGATTTCTCATGTAAAGAACATATTCACATAGGCAGTTCGGACCTCTATTTTGACCAGTTGATTCTGATAAAGTTTCTGTTGAAAAACTAGATGTAATTGTGTCYTGTCAACGTATTCTATCTTTTTCACCGAGCCATTTTATTTGTAAACAGTTTAATTTATTTGCAGTCTATATTTTGGGGGTCACTGCTTCATTTCATCCATATTACTTTCATAATTATTTATTTATTTTAAAGAACAGATTCAGCTTAGCAGTTCTGATCTTTATTTTGATCAGTTGATTCTGATAAAGGTTCTGTAGAAAAAGTAGATATAACTGTATCTTGTCAAAAAGCATATGATCAATTAATTGTTAGCTCAGTCATAATCGTATTCTCATAAGGAATATCTAAAAATAATTTGAGATAACTCTAATGCAAAGAACAGATTCTGTGAAGTAGTTCCGATCTCTATTTTGATCAGTTGATTCTGATAAAGAGTTCCTGTTAAAAAACTAGATGTAATCGTATATTGTTATAGAGCATTTGATTAGTTAATTGTTTGCTTAGAGTCGTGATCACATTTCCAGATAAGTCTAATGCAATCACAGTGTGGATACTAACATTTAAGTGTCTAATTAAGTCGCCATTCTTTTGGTTTCATTGAGTAGTAAACACTTTTTAAAGTGATATTATTGCAATTTCAAAATAAAAAGGAGGCATTGGATTGGGAATCAGAAAACTTTTTGAATGTGACTAAATTTTACTGTGAGGGCTTCTATTGAACATTTGGTCGGTCTTTAATAGCTTAACTTGCCGTTCTAAGAGCTGATTCATCTTGTTGGATTTACAGTTGCACATGGAACATGTTATAATTATATTTAATATATCTACTAATATGAGATCGAGAATGTTTTCTTTTGGTAGTTTAGCTAAGTTACATTAATATTTTACAAAAAGAGTTATAAAGAGAGCCCTTTGCAGCCTATTCTCCATGAAACAGAGCATTATGGTTTTCAAAATAGAATACCATGGCTGTTTTGAGATTCTACACATAGATATAATCAACATAAGCCTGTAGTACTACTTTCCCAAGTTTAAACATAAATGTTTATAATCGATATGATTATATATATCTACCAAACGACAAAAACCTATGAATAACAAAAACTTGGAAAGACCAAGGCTAATCATCATAATTTGAGTCAACATTGATGAAGATTGGAGGTAAGTCCTCTGGATTGGTACTGCCAGCGATTTCAAACTACATTACATCCACATTGCCAAACTCTTCTTCATGCTTCGAGGTTGTTCTTCCTCTCCACCATCCTCCTTGCCTTTGACCCACAAATCTTGTGGACAAAATTGTCATATTTTTTTATCAATATGGTCCAATTATCTTTCCAACTGATTCAATTTGTTGAGGATGTAATTCTGCTGTGCACCTCCTATCCCCATTGTTATAGCTATGAAAGTCTTCATATGTCACTAGATTTCTACCATTTCAAGAATTTAGTTTTCTTACTTTTTAAAAATCTAGTGTCTAGAATCCATTTCAAAATTTCTTCATCAACTTGCGTGTTGGGGGTCACACCTTTTTGTCCTCCCACTTTGTCCTCAATTGTCTCCACCACCTTTTTGATCTAATTAGAAAATCTGTGATGGTAGGTTGTTGATGCTTCCTTTGCCACCATCTCTACTTTGCATTTCCTAGGTCCATCTCCGTGCTTGTTGTCACTACATTCCCAATGCTCTATATGCCTTTTACTTGCCATCTTTGCCTGCTTTGTATGCCCAAATGACCTTTGAAAGAGAGGACCAAAAACCCACTGGTTATGAGCCCAAGTCACAATTCTGAGAGCCCCCTTCAAATCCCTGGAAGCCTGATTTAGTAGAGCAAAGTTGCTCTCCAACACCTATCAAAAGAACAATGTTTATTAAAATATCAATCTATACTTCACACCCATGGAAAATATTCCTCATAAGTGCTAAGGACAAATCCATATATCCACTAAACTATCACCATGTTCTTGATCATTGTTTAGATTAGCTTGTTTGTACCATGATGCTACATGGATTGGAATGTGCCCACCGCAGGATATTAAGCTTGGACTTGGCGCCTGGAGGACATGCTGTTATGGCTTGGCTTTTTTCTTCCCCCACTATCTTCCTTGTCCCACACTAGGTATGAGTTGCCTCCATGATCAAATACCTATAAGCCTTATGAATATCGGTCCCTATCACCCCATCTAGGGGGAGATTGAGAATGCTTTGCTCGTAAACTAAGCATGCAAAAATGTTTGCTATAATAGTAAAGAGCAGATTTATAATGCATATATTAGTGGAAGAGGTTGCGTCTACTGAGGATATTTAGTTGGTTGTGCTATTTTAATCTCGTGTAAAGGCTTCGAGTTCCTATAATAAAAATGGTTTTTGAATGGAAGAGGGATATAGGCTCAACTCTCTTTCATTTCTCTTTCCATTTCTTTATTTTTTGAGAAGCAACCGAATTATGACATAGCATTTGTTAGCTTTTAGGGTTACTCCAAAACTGTTTACACCATGTTTGGGGTGCTTCAAGAGATTTGGGGTACATGGTGTATGATTAGCCTTTGGATGGTTTGTGATGGTTTTGCATATTGATGGTTGCTTGACGTCAGTTGGACGCTTGCATTACATTCTTCCTTAKAGTGTTGGAGATTTTCACATAGCTTGGTGACATTCTACTTGCTGGCCACATGGAGGAGTTTGCTTGCTTGGAGGATGCCCTACAATGGAGGAATGTTTGGCATTYAGGAGGGTGTTGAGCCCTCGACAACATGGGATAGCTTGGATGCTTGCATGGAGGTATGGAGATGACTTGGGGATGTTTGGGGTTGTGACAATGTTCATGTAGGAGTGGACCCAATGGAGCACATGGATTAGGAGGAACATTGGACACATCTTGTGGAGTTCCCTTCCATTGGAGCCTTGCTTGTGTATGATATCACCTTAGAGCTTGACATGTATGCCCTTGGAGTATACTGTTTCACATGTGAGCCTACTTGTGGCTATGATGTTGCTTGTAAGGGTATAGGCCCACATGATTTGTTGGTCTCCTTTACCTCTTATATATATAGACAAAGGAGAGAGTCTTTTCATCATTCTTATTTTTGATCATTATCTCGTGTTAAAGATGTGAGTAGATGAGTGCAATAGTCTCTCTTGTTCTTCATCTTTGTATTTTCTCTCTTTTGTCTTGGAGGTGCTAGGGTTTCTTGAATATGTTTAGAGCATTTTGAATACTAGGGTGAGGGTTTCATCCATTAGAGACATTGGAGCTAGCGTTTTGTGATAAACCCTATATTGTACTTGTTGAGGAGTGAAGAAGAGGAGACATTTTGCCTTGGAAGATATGTTAGTGTGATGCTTGCTTGTTGGAGCTCCTTGGTGTTGGCTAGGTTTTATTTTGGTTTTCCTTAGCTAGGGTTTTGGAGAGGTAGAGGATTGTATTAGCATCGAGACGAGGCTATGATGTATATSAACTTCATTTTTACACACACACAAATCACAAATATATATATGGAATTTTTAGMTGTCCAAAATTGTATTATTGTAGATTTGATTTTCAATCATCTTTATCTTCATGGTTTCATAATTTCCAACAATAGTATGTCTTGTTGATTTGACTTAAGTTAATGTTGAAATTGTTAAACGATTTAACATTAATATTGAAGAAGATATGRCAGATTTACTACTGTATTTACAATTGTTATATAGTGAATTACAAATTTGGTTTTTGCATGATAAGATTGCCTGAGGGTTGAAACCTATCAACACACATTTGGTACCTTTTCTCTTGGATTGTGACGTCGTTAAGAGTTGAAATATTGTTTGTTGTTGCTCCCGTGTTTATCATATTTCGTAACAACCCTAAAATTGAAAATTCACAGGGTGAAGATTTGGGAAACCTCCAAGAAAGAGGTGAAATTTCTAAAGTTGCATTAATTGTTCCGATTCACAAAATTTCTATATGGTATTGGAGCTTGTGTGGCTAAGATCACTCTAGGTGTAAGAGGGAGTTGGTATTTCAGTCATGGTGTACCTCAAAGAAGTGATTGGTCTTGTTAAGGTTATTATGTGTCAAACTCTATGTTGTTTGAGAGAAGCACTTGGACCCTTGGAAGAGTTGTTTCTTTTTCACATTACAGATATTTCATGATGGATATGGCTATGGTCTTTGTTAAGTCCATAAACAAAGCCCCATGCCAAGCATAAAGCCACATGTAAAGCCCTATATATTGAGTAGTTGTATTTCTATGATTATATTGATATTGTTGGCTAGACCTTTTAATTGTAATTGTACTCTTGGTCTCCTATATATATACCAATGAGACCTAGTTTTAGGAGCATATAAATCTTGTAAATTTGTTCTATTGTAAAAGGAGGTTGCCTTCTCGAAAAGGCTTCACATTCATTCTTATCTCTATCAAGGCGTGGAGTTACTTCTCTCTCCCTTTTTATGCTATTTTGGTCATTTGGTGCATAACATTTGGTATCGGAGCATATGATCTTAGGTTTTTTCTCTTTCAAGCGAGTCATATTGGCATTTTCGCTATAACTTTTCTTCAAAGATGTTGCAGACTATGAAATTTTCAGCATATCGAGGAGACATAGCGAAGTACTTTTGGTAAAGATATAAGGTTTTGTATCATTTTACTTTTGGAGATACAAATTGTGGAAATAAGGGTTTTTGACTAATTCTAAAACTAGTCTCAAACAAGTGTTTTTGGTATAATTGTCATATCTTAAACTTGGAAGGTCCAAATTGAGTGCCACCAGTTCTTGTGGAAAGAAGATAGACCATATTATTTCATGTAAAAATTTCAAAATTAAATATGAAATATTTGACACTAACATTCCATACAAGTTAACTACATGGAAAGGGACAAGAATCGACAAGTTTTGGGAAGGTTACTGTAACTTTCACTTGACACATCAAATTTTGGTCAGTGCTGTGACATTGCAGAGAAGACATAACAAAGTACTACAGGAAGAAATTTCAGATTTAGAAGGGCCTCAACTTCAGAGATACATTAGGATAAAGGTCAACCAACAATACAATTTCAAAATTAAGGTTTTAAAGGTACACAACTTGCAATTGGCTTAACTTTTGATCAGAAGATTTGTTTTTGATGATTCAAAATTTGTGATAAAGAGAAAAAAATAGAAGTATTAGTATCCCACATGGAAAATAATGCTCCAAAAATTACTTCTCCAATTAAACCTCCAAAAATCCCAACCATGACTCATGAAAAAATGAAGAGATATAGAACCAACAATTCAATTTGGAGAATCAAAATAATGAATTGAATGATAGGTAAGTGAAAAAGTCCAATTTAATAAATGTACATACATAAATAAAATGAAAGATGGAAATTAACATGAATGATAATAGGGAACATATGGAAAATAAGATGAATGAAAATAGGGAACAAATGGAAAAGAAGATGAACGAAAATAGGAAATAAATGGAAAAGATGGAAGAATTGCAAAATTCCATGTCAACCATCTTGTTATGTACACTAGATGAGAGATTCTCTCAAGGTGATATCATGACACAAATAAATTATGTAAATGTGGAGAAAATACAGATTGAGTCTTAAAATCATGATTATTTATCACCTCTAGATCCACATCATCGAGGGTTCCACTTGGAACTAAAGAATTACTTAATTCCCAAGATTGATATGAGGAAGTTTGATGGTAAAGATCCTATAACATGGATATTCCAGATGGAACAATTCTTTGATATACACCAAGTGCCAACCTTACAAAATGCAACTATTTCATCCTTGTATTTAGAACTTGATCAATTTGTTTAGTACTAATGGCTTTGTGAAATAAAAAAATATTTTATTGTATCTTGGTCCATTTTTACGGATGAATTGATAACACACTATGGGGATATTAAGAGCAATACATTCTTTAGTCAATTGATAAATTCTCATCAAAGAGTTCCAATTACATAGCACATTCAACAATTCCAAAAACTAAGTCTTAGGGTAAATAACATTCAAGAGGATAATTTATTAGATCTTTTTATAAGCACTTTAAAGGAGAGCACTCAACATGATGTACGTCTCTTCAACCTAAATCCCTAGAGCATGCTTTCAACATTGCCAGGAAAGCTAAAAGTAAAAATATGGCTACTAGAAGAGTGGCCACTGAACCTACAAGGTTGATGCTTAAAAAAATGGATGAAAGAAGAGCCTAAGGACTATGTTTCAATTGTAATAGAAAGTACAGTAAGGGTCCTAAATGTGGTGAGAAGAAATGATTCTACATAGATTGTGAAGAAGAAGAAGACCAAGAATTAGAACCATCGTAGGATATAGAACTAGAGGAGATTACTCCAACCATATCTTGTCATGCATTGATCAACATCAATACTCCACAAACCTTTAAGATATAAGGATATATCAAAAAGAAAAAATGTAGCAATGTTGATTGATTTTGGAAATACCTATAACTTTATTAATTGCAAATTAATTAAACTTCTCAATTGTTTTGTATTTCCAGCACCATAGTTTTAAGTATTGATTGCAGATGGAGGTACCATAAATTATTCAAGGAAATGCCATAGGATTAAGCTCAATACGGGGGCGTATTTATTAGATAGTCCCATGATTGCATTCCAAAAGAGTGGTGCTGATGTTTTATTAGGGGCCCAATGGTTATAATGATTGGGAACAATGGCTTGTAATTTTTAAGAACATTTCATGAGATTTTCCTCCAAAGTCAGGGAAACTGAACTCAAAGGTATTTAAGGGAAGCCCTCTAAAGTGACAAGCTCTAACAAAATGAAAAAATTACTCAAAAAAGAACACCATGGTGTACTTGCACATTTGTGCTCACTAGATGTTCAAACATCTAGATCCTTTGTTTCAGCGGATCTCCAACAAGTTATCAACAATCATTCCAAGGTATTTGAAGATATTCCTAAGGGTCTTCCACCTGCTCGAGATCATGACCATGCTACTCATTTGCAACAAGGAAGTGTA
>JASDQU010682979.1:0-43279 GCA_032191745.1 Picea mariana
GCAACATGTGGATTTTCTGTGGTCCTTACAAATATTTGTTACCTAGCTTACTAAGTGTCATTGGTAAAACCTTGTGTAATTTTAAAATCCCTAAAGAACTAGCATGTGGACATATGGGTCCTTTACAAATCCTTTAAACTCCCTAAATGTGGCTGACACTAAGAAATCTTTGAAAAACTATCCTAGTTTGAAAGCATGTGGACATGTATGGGCCCATTACTTTGATCTTTAAACTTCCCCAGTGATGTAAACTAAGAAAACAATTTCAAGAAACTATCCTAAGTTTGCAACATGTGGGAATGTATGGACCCTTACAACTTTAAGATGATTTAAAAAGAAACTAAGAGGATCCCTAGGGGGGCTTTTTTCCTCTCCTAAATATTTTTGTATAAGGGAGATGAAATGTCCCTTTAACCACCTTTTTGATTCTCAAGATCACTCTAGGGTGCGAGAGAAGAGCATACTCAATGATCAAAGTTGATTTCTGGTCCTAATGTAGGTGTTTTATGTGTGAAAGCAATAATCTCAACTTAAAATTTACAAACCAAACAAGCCATCCATGTGGCAACCAAAGAAAAAGAGGATAATATTTGGTTCTTTTTACCCCCTAAGTTCCTATTTTTAGCTAACCTTTCATATGGTAAATGAGTCTAAGTGGAGTTCATGTGCATTACAAATTGTATGAAATAAAAAACCTGAAGGCTAGGGGCCTTCAAATCATCACAAAAATCCTTACAATTTTGAAAATCTGGATATGTGCGCAGGTTACAATTATGATAGGTGCACAGAGGGTGCATAGTGCATAGAATGTGCAGAGAAAAGAAGATTGTGGGGCACACAGTGCACTGAGTGCGCGTCTGTGGGCAGGAAAATCCGTACACTTTTTGATACATGTCGGGGATTTTTTTTTATAGTTAAATTCTCCTCCTTCAACTTAGAATTTTTCTTTTGAAAGGTAAGGCCAGGCTGATTTTGGTACCTGCAAGACAAATTGATTAAAAGAAGTGCTCTCTAAGTCCAAATAGGGTGGAATTTGATACCTTATCCCCAGTATGGTCGTCAATATGTAGTGTTGGTTTTGTCACTTGGGTGAGCAAAACAACACTTGCCTGTCTAGTTGGGCCTGCTAGACAAGACATAAGTTCGTGAGTGGGTTAAACAAGCCAAACACATGTAATAAACAAAGAAACAAACTAAAACAACTAATAAATAAAAGTTAGAATGCATGAGAAACTTAGAACCATAAAAAATCAACCAATTACCAAGATAATGCTACCAATGGATCAATAGATCAGTAGGCAAAGCACCGTAAAGAAAAATGAGGACTTATGAGTCCCCTCTTGCTCCTTGGGAGGAATCTTTAGTTTCCTAATGGAGAGCTCTTCTTACAATGGAAGAAAAATGGCAAATGGTGAAGACAATCAATGCCTATTCCCTCAACAGGTGAGTGGAATGGCCTATTGCAATGATGCTTGAATACTCCAAGGAGAAAAGAGGATTCTCAATGGATAATTGAGGCAACATAACAATACTATGAATATCGTGGTTTCTTAGTGCACCTAGGGCTCTTATTTATATCACTTCTTCAAGGAAAAATGTAATTGGTTCTTGGTGTAAACAAAGGGCCTTTTAGGGAACCGTTTGGTCCTTGAGCAACGATAAGAACCATAAATGTGTCATTCACATGAGTGCATGGATTTTCTCATACATAGTCGCACATTTGGAGCATTGTGCACTCTGAGGGCTTTGTTGGCCCATGCATTGTGCACGCGCTTCCTATGGTGAATTTACGCATGCCAATTTTTGCCCAATTGTATATTTTTTTCCTTTTGAAATGTATTTTAGTACTGCAGATGAACTAATTGTTGTTGGCATTGCTGTGTTTCTGTAACCATTTTCATGCAATGTTGTAGACGATATTTCGGTGATAACAGTTGCCACATGGAAACTCTGCCCACATGCCTGTGAGTAGAGTTTCCTTTCTATGTTCCTAAATGACCAAAATATAAGAGGATTGTGCCTCTCTAATGAGTGTGAGGCATATTGATGTGTCACACTCATTAGAGAGGAACAATCCTCTTATATTGTGGTCAGTTAGGCACATAGAAATTAAAGTGGGCAGAGATGCCTTTCTATGTTCTTAAATGACCACCATATAAGAGGATTGTGCCTCTCTAATGAGTGTGACACATCAATATGCCTCACACTCATTAGAGAGGCATTATATGGTGGTCATTTAGGCACATAGAAAGGGAAGTCTTCCCATAGGCCTATCAGAAGAGACCCAATTTATCATTGATAATATCTTGATCAATGTGTGAGGGTGTGAGAAATTGTGCATTCTTGCGGATGATGGCCAAACCACAACATGTATCATGAAATTATTCATTACAAGTATTTGTAGAGTTTATTAGAGGAATGGAGGTTAATTATTGGTGATCTCCACATGTTCTCCATGCATGTTGTATGGAGGTTATTGATGTTGTATGTAGGTTATACATGGTGGGGATAATGGTGGAAATGAATGGTAGAATGTTGTGGAGTGAATATAAATAAGATTTGGTGTTGTTGATGATGTCCTTGCATGTTGTTGCAACAATGAATAACTTGTTTGAAAAATGGAACTTGTTTTAAAAATGAAACTTGTTTTTGTTGTTGTAATAGTTTATTATTTCCCTAAAAAAAAAACACTATTTAATGTTGGAGGTTCACGATTATTACATCACAGATTTGTTTATGCCACTTTTAAGTTGTATTATCATGTTATTGTGGTTTCTTCAGGATTTTTCATCACAACCCTTATGACAATCACTAATTGTTTCTCTCATTTGATGGACTATTGTAGGATGTACAACCAAACATGTATTTGTCAGATCTATCTTCGTCGAGTGAGGGAAGTTCAGCTAGAATAGAGGAAAGTGAGACATCTAGTAGGTCTAACAAGCGGAGATCAACTAGAGGTGAGAAGATCAAAAGAAAATTCCATAGATGCATGGAACTCTTTCTTGATAAAGGGAGGCCATGTTCTTATGATGATGACAACATAAACAACACTGAGGCTCCCTTGAGGCACAACCATCTAGTGAAACAATGGGTATCCAAGGATCTTCCTCAAATAATCACTGATTTTTGTGTCAACGAAAGGATATACCACATTGCTCCATCTTCATTACATGGTTTTGGTTTATTTTCCATGGATGGAATAAAGGTATGTTATGGATGAATGACTGAATTTATGGAGTATGTGGGACCCTGTTACATATGAAAAGATTGGATACGACTAGTCCAATATAAAAGAAATATGCGAAGATATGGTGTGGCTGCAAATTATATACAAATAAAATACAATGATCAAAATAAAGGAGCATCTATGTATATTGATGGAAGGCAAAAAGAAGTGGGGAATATTGCAGGGTTTATAAACAGTACACGACCTGTGACCACTAATAAGAAACCCAATTGTGTATTTGAGGGGCGTGAAAGAAACATTGTATTTGTATGTGCAACAAAATCAATAGTTGCAAGGGAAGAGTTGTTGATTGATTACAATTTGAATCGAGTAGATAAATACATTGTTATTATGAGGGTGATATGTATACTATTTTACCCAACCCGTAAGCAATGAATCTTATATTTTATGATTATCATTTACTAATAGAGAAAATAAACATACATTGTCTTCAATATGATCCTCTAAACTAGAACTAAAAACCGATATGGAAAGACATTTAATGATAATATCAATCCTTGATTTGCTACCACATTAGGATCACTCCTCAAATTTGTAAATATTTTGATGTTTTGTTTTTACAAGTAAATCATCCTCTAAAATGATGTTATGTAACTTTGTTTTGCACACATTTGATTTTGTTCAATTTTTTCTAATTCTTATATTGACATTGCTTTGTTGGCAACACCATTGTCCTAGGGTGAGAGGGAGAAGGAAATAGCCTTAGAGTAGGCCATAGATTATACAGAGGAAGATCTTACTGATGAACAATTTGTTTCCTCCCCCAACCCATTCCAAACAATAAAGAAGCTTATGAGAAAATCAAACATCAAATTTTCTTCTTTGATTGAGATTTAGCCACAGACACATGAGATAAAGGAAAAAATTAAATCCTTGATGAAAAAATTCAAATCTATGGGGTAAGAAAAATATTTATTTGTCCCATTTATTTATTTTGGATTTTAATTTTTATACTCTTACAAGTCCTTTATAAAAAAATCTTTATTTTTACAGGATTTTTTGCAGGATTTTGATCCTCGGGATCATGCTACGGAGGGCAGTGTTGGTACCAACGTTGTTTTTACATTGACATAGAATCATACCAGCATGCCAGTCACTCAGAAATACATGACAGTTACTCATACCGCTACACCCTCCAAGGTCAATGTCGGTACTAAACCCAACCCTGACGAGAACATGCCGGAATGTGCACGGGATGATGTTGATGCAGAGCAAGGATTTGCACATTTTGAAGCATGATTTCATAGATCTTCCCGTGTCACTAGAACAAGAACACTAAAGGTTACCTTTTGGGTAAATGATGATCTCATTCCTATGAAAATAGAAAATCTTCCAGGTATTTAATATGTTCTTTAATTATTATGTACAATTTAATTGAAATTTATGTATAATGTGCAATTATTTTAAACTAATTATAATATTGTTTTGCAGGAAATGACATATTTTATAATCACATGAATGGCCTGACATTGGATATATTTGGGCCCACCATATGCACAAGGTGTAATTCACAAAGTTCCAAGTTAAAAGATGTGCTCATTAACAATTTGGTTGACATGTTCGGTGAGGGATCCTTTAGTAAATCTGGAGTTTCTTCAAAAGCAGGTGCATATTTAAAATATCTACGAGACCAATATAAGGTTTATCTACGAAAGAACCCTAAGTATGAGCATCCCCCAATGATGCTTGATAGGGAGTGGAAGGCCCTACAGGAAGATGCAAAGGAGAATATGCTCTGAAAAGAAGGAAAGACACCACCCAACTTAGGAAGGTATGCGACACTTCTAATAATGTAATTATGATGCTTTATCATCATTGTGATATCAAATTACATATTTGAAACTTTTCAATAGAGGCTCCTAGACACATCCAAAGCCACCAAGGCCAGAATTGAAAAACATGGGCAACACAAACTTGGCCCAGGTGGTTACTCGAAACTAGCCATACAAATTGCAAGTATAAAAGTCAATTGCATCCAAATAATATATTGTTAACAATTTTAATTTAATTGCAAAGAAGAAGAGAAATTAAAGTTCTTATGTAAATTTGTAGGTCATGGAATTCAAAGAATCTCTAACACAGGAAAACCTCAATGTTGCTTTCAATAACGACTTTCAAGCCATGGTTGAATGCAGAAAACGATTGGGGGAAACACAACCTTCCAACACTCAAACCAACACACATGTAAATAAAATCAACAAACATTATTTATAATTAATTACTTGTAAAATCTATCGATTATTGTTTTAGGCCATAAATTCATGTTTGTTTTTTTTAAGTATGAAACCAACAAAGAAACAAGTGTCCACACTAGCGAAACACAAACTAGTGATGGTAGAATGTCACCCAATGAAGGTGGTATGCAACTTGATACTGGAGGTATTTCATGTGCTATAAAAATGTAGTATGGATTACAATTAAAAATATTTAATTGCAAATGGTGTATTAATTATAACCTTTCTTGTTTCAACTCTAGAGCATCTAGAGGATGAGGCTAGATAATAATATGAACATACGACTGCATCTGAAACTACTCTGCTTGCCTCCACTACTCAAGCAGGCAAAGAACACTCTAACACTCTTTTTATTAATGAAATACTTGTAATAATAATACAAAAAAATATCAATTTTTCATTTTTCATTATTGCAACTAATGATCCACAGCCCCCTTACACCAGCCTCACCATTGTGAGTACACGACTAGGTCGTCAATAAGACATGCAGAGGCCAGAACAACTAAAGGGGAAGAAGGAACTGACGACCTACTTTCTGAATTCATTTCAAGAAAAATTAAACCAAAAAAGAAATGATTGTACTTAAAAACTTCATGTACCATTTTGTGAAAACATATTTTTGATAATAAATTTATTGAGATGAAGTATTTTGTGTGTATGATTAATGAATGAATGAATGTCATATGTTAATGAATGATTTCTAAATGTTTATTTATCCACAAAACCGCATATGTTTCTTTATGAATTTGTTGTTTTGCTAGTGTCTATGCATGAACTCGTAATGTGTTTCTTTCAACTATTTATAGTAGATGGATTGGGTATTGGGGAATTGAGAGTGATGTGAGAGGGGGAGTGGCCATAAAATATTCCGCCTTCACGTGGTTGGCCATGTTCAGTAGAGAATAAATTAGGATTTGTATAGTCTTGGAGAAAACTTGCTTCGATCCAACATAGCAACAAAAAAGTCAATGTTGACTTGGTTGTTACTTTGTCAAATCAGGGGAGGTTTGCTCCAAGATTAGATTACTCCAATAAATTATTCTCAAAACCAAGAGGAGCTCATTCAGGTATTCATGCACTCAAGTATTTTTAATTATTATTTAGTCATAAAAATGTTTGTTAATTTATTTTATTATTTTGTTGATTCTTTAAGTGTTGGTTAAATTATTACAACAACTGCTGGAGGAGATATATTGGAGTAGCGTTTAATGAATCTCATATGAGGAAAACCATCGAATATCCAAGTATTTGAGTTTTTATTTCATTTCTAATTGCAATTGATTTGTATGATTGACATGATGATTTGTATTGTGATTTTGGTTCTTCCCTCTCACGTATGATTGACATGATGATTTATATTGTGTTGTTGTTTCTTTGATTTTGATAATGGTTACTTTCTATGTGATTTATAAGGCCCGAGGAAGGTGTGGGAGAAACTCCTCAAAACATGTGGGCAACTCTTCTCCTACCTCCATTGCAACTTCATGAATTTTTTCTTAAAACTTTCAAGTATTCAATCTTGTTTCTTTAACTTAACTAGTGCAATATTTCTCTAGTCCATTTGGTTAGATAAAAATGTGTTGGTTTCCATTCCTTGTTTTCTCCATTGACTCTAATTTGTTGTAGGCTATTTGAATTGTATTTGAAAAACTTCTCTTTATTTTTCCCATTGTCTTGTTTTTTCCTTTAGATATATATTATGAATCCATATTTTTATCATGCAATCATACTTCTCCTTAACTCTTCCTTTCATATTTATTTCTGATTCTATAATGATATTGGAAAGTGAGGGTAGATCTATCTTTCAGAAGTCAATGAAAATTTGCAGTTGGACCTCATCTCCCTCTTCAATTTATTCCACCATAAGAACTAATTGTAGTATATTGAATGAGTCCACTCTTCCAGTCCCTTATCTTGAATACTCCATTATAGAATCTTTTTATTTGATCTAAACACCAAACTCAAATCTAGAACTAGTTGCATGCATTGTGACTAGTGCGATATGCACCACACTTGAATTGGGTTGTGACAATGAGCCAATATTCATCATAGGAGGGGTAGTAATGGAAATTTAAGGAATTATTAATTCCAAATGGAGTGGTAAGGAATCCTCTACTAATATAAGTTCCATATGAAGTTGAAAAAACTCGTTGATTATATACTCTTCCTCCTTCCCGCATAAGATGGTTACCCATCTAAATTGATATCCCAAATATGCCACCATTTCCTTTTCCATTTCCACTAACATCAATTCATTGTGAATGTTCATATATCCTATTGACTATGGATTCCTATATTTTCTTTTTATCCATAATGGTGGTGACATCTTATCTTGAATGTCCTCAATTCTCAACCCTCCGTAGCTTGTGTCCCCAATAGTTGAACACAATAGTTGATCACCTAGTGGTTCTACTCAATGTGAGAATGAAACGAGTATAATAAAATCCAAAAATGGAAGCCCTAGTTCATATACTATGCAGCCAATACATTATGTAGTACCTCATTAGTGACATACCTCACCTAGTTTACCTTTATTCCATTTGCATAGTTTTCAGCCACATGGGTGGCCTAGTTTTTACACTAACCCTTTCCTTAGGTCCATAATACCATTGCAGACAACAATTGTACTAACATGATAACCATAAAATGGTTAGTGGAAGTTAAATGATAGCCCTGGTTCTTGGATTTCATGCCATATGTCATGTATAGGTCCATTTTTTCTTCTATGACAGTTCCATCTTTCTACATGGTATCTCCCTCTTTCTACACTATAATGTGAACCATGAACATGTTAGTGATTTCACTACATCCATACCTCCAAAATGTCATATGTCCCTTTCATTCAATCCATCATTGTCTTATCACTATTTCTCTGTCACCCATTAACTCTCAATGATGGAGAGAGTGAATGGGAGACAAAGAAATAGTCACAAGACAATGATGGATTCAATGAAATGGACATATGAGAATTTGGAGGTGTGGAGGTAGTGAAAGAATGGTAAAAATATTGGTCAAATCATGGTAAAAAGTTCTGCATCCAACTCCAAATCACATATTTTTAATAGGTACCAATTTTTAAATTTAATTATGGTTTAGATCAAGCCTCCTCTAAACAACATGTGCAACAATAGTTTCTACTTTTCAAACACATTTTTGGAATATAAATCTTCTTAGAAACACCACATTGGACATGGAAGTCCCTTTGTATGCAGAGAAAACCCCCATGAGTAAAGAAAACGTTTTTGGACTTGAAAACTATCATGGAAAAAAATTATCTTCCTCATTTGGCCAAAACAATCTACCTAGATCAAAACCACATAATAAATCTTGCTTCAAATATTTCTTAGCTAAAGGTTGAGTTCTGTGGCTATGAAAACAATCACTAGAGATGAAGAAATATACCATCTTTATCTAGTCTATACTATACTTACAATAAAAATGGAAAAAAAATCTATGTGTATGGAATAATTTCATGTTGTTTAAGTTCTTTGCACTAAATTTTCCCTAGTTGAGAGTGACAATGCAATTAATTAGTGTTCAAATTCCTTACATGATTGGGTCTTAAGTGAGAAGTATGCCAACAATGAAAATGAAATTTGTAATATCCCTTGTGTCATGAGAATGAGATATATACACAACAATGCACATATCTCTATACTTGTTTGAGCACCATTAATAATTAAATAACATATTTAAGTAGGAAACACTCTAGTTCCTTTGCCGAAGTTGTGTACAATACATGGTGCTTGCATAGGTATCCCATTATAGGGTATGTATTAAGATAAGACATTTTTTATTATGGATAAATACCTACTTAACATGAATTATGTTATAGAAGAACCTAATATCTAAATATATATTATTAGTGCCGTGAATTTTGAACTCAAGGTGACTTCAACTAGGTTGATGTTAATCCAATATGCAACCACCAAAGTGGAAATATCTCTCACATCTCTTGAACTCAATAGGAACTTGAAACTCTCCATCACTTCCATTATTGGTTTTTCCTATAAACATTATTACTGATTGAGTTAAAGGAACCTAAAGTGTAATATCCCTTGGCCGAACCCAATTGTAAATGTAATGTAAGTGTACTTAAGCTGGTGAGTTGTTTTGACATCATTTTGTAATGCACTTTCATGGCATAGTGCGAGCATGTACTACGTAGTAAAATGATGTAGTGTGCACATTTCTAGATACCGTGCGCAATAACTAAAGTGCGCGCAGTATGGAGGTCAACGGGCCTT
The DNA here is from genome assembly GCA_032191745.1 of Picea mariana. NCBI lineage: Eukaryota > Viridiplantae > Streptophyta > Pinopsida > Pinales > Pinaceae > Picea > Picea mariana. The sequence goes on from JASDQU010682979.1 coordinate 9,732, forward strand.
GTGTATATGTTATGTGGCATAGCTCAGTTGAATACTGGGTATGTTACAGTATGTTCCGCAGTGAGAGAATGAAAGTGTTCCCTCATGTAGAGTGGCCCAACCATGGGTGGTCGGGGACGTTACAATATGGTATCAGAGATTCAGTTCCAACACTAAGCCTGGATGGGCCGGAAAGGTTCATTTGGAGCGAATAATATTCATAGAAGATTAATTTCGAAGTGACCAAATTTCAAGTCACAGAGTGTCCATGGAAAATTTTGGCACCGCGCAGAAAATGTTGGTGTGCAAGTGTGCACGGTAAATTGTGGCACCGCGCTGAAGAATATTGTGTGCGGATGCGTGCGCTGAATTTAGTATTGCACGGTGAGCAGACACATAGTAATGTGCACATGGTGTGCGCAACATTGCAAAACACACATGATTTTGGTTGGTTCACGCACAGTATGAGTATAAGTTATCTCGTAACAGTGTATTCAATGGTGCGCGCAGATTATTGTGCACGGTGGGGGCATATTGAACTTCGGCAGGGTGCAATGCATAGGGAGAAGTGCATGTGGAATATCAGTGCGTGATACCAAAACTGTGCGCAATGGACATTGGCACACAATGCAAAAGTAGTGTGCGCAAGTTATTGGCGCAATGGAGAAGAAATGCATAGTGGATGTAGGTGCACGAAAGCACGATTTACCTTGTGGTGTTGCTGTGCACGATAAATATGGGTGTACAGGTTGAATTTTTGTGCACGCGAAGTCGTTTGGAAGGCAATGAGTCTGAGTTTAATAGAAAATTTGCATGGTATTAGAGGAAAAAGAAACACACAACCGCATCGGAGAATTATTTAAAATGAATTCAGAGTTGGTTTGAGAAGAAATAAATATAGTCTAGGTTGCTAAGATAAGACCATCTCAGAAATGAATTCTGATTTTTATATTCCTCTAATTCAGACAGATGGAAGTGAAATATAAGCTTACAAGAAAATAATACTATCAAAGAAAACAAGACTCATATCACCCCTAGTTAGAATCTTGTAATAAGCAGTCCAAAATCTGCTTCTGCATTTATATAATCATTTTAATCCCAAAGTTACAAAAAGGGAATGATTTAAAATAACAATTATCCTATGGTAAAGGGACCATTTAAGAACAAGCCTATCATATTTGGGCCCCCTTACCTCTGCTACCATCTGACCAAAAATTGCTGAAATGTACTTTTATTCGAGGACTCATTTCAGCTTAGCGATCTCCTCTTTTAAAGTGTCTAACCATATCGGTTGATCCTCTCCATCACTTTTAGTCGTTTCAGATATGTATTCTTTCTTCTTTTGCTTGCTCTGTTTCTTCTTAACAACTCCCCTATTGATGACTAGATCCATCATAATAGGATTCAAACTAACTTCCATTTTCGAGTCTGTGGTAGGTTCTGTGTGAAATTTAGTCACTATTATCTGCGCAATTACCTTACCCTCCTTACCCGTAGGTAAAACTACCATGTTTCCAGAAGAACCAGTCTCACTAGACGTAGCTCTGTCCATGTACCTCAATTTCTTGGACACTGAAATGTTTTTACAGAGATCAAAAGGTTGAACAAAATTTGAAGATTACTCCATTTATGGATAAGATGATTCCTCCATACTTGATAATTGGTATTTATAGAGTCCCAATCATGAATCACAGACATAATTACGTACAAATACGTTGGTTTTTTATACGTGGTTAATCCATTTCAAATGATTATCTTTTGATTTTGTTATATGGTGGCGTTCACTTGACATCATACGACTGTGAAGTACCGAATGCGTGAAATGGGGTGATATGACTAGCCGTCGCTCGTCCCATGAGTGGTGGTTTTGACATATTGAAGCATGTGATATTGAGACTTTGGCAAAATTGGTTTCGAAAAACTACATTTCACCCCGATGTATCTCAAAACTTGGGTCTTATCTAATTTTTTTTTGTCATGGCAATAACACCAAGAAAACAGAAGAGATAATTCTAATGTATATATTGAACCAAAATGGTTCATATTTTTCATGAATTGTTGAATTAGTTATCCTGATAAGTTTTGATGGCTGCACATTTTGTAGAATTAACAAAAACTAGATAAGATGAGATCAATGCAGAGTCCATAGGAATGGAAGAGGCATAGGGGAATTACAGTCAACAAGATGAGAGCAGAGGGATGGATGTCCATTTGGGCATTTAAGGAAGAAACTCCCATGGACATGGAGAAGAAAGGAATGAAAACATGAATATGGAAGAGACCATTAAAAATTTGTAGAAGGATGTCCAAATCCATAAGGATGATAATGAAAGGATTATGAGAGCCAAGGAGCAGCAGGATGACTTCAACATGAAGTTATTGGAGGGCTTGAACATAATAGAAAAGAAATTGGACAAGGAGAGTGTCTTAAGAAAATATGGAAGTCACAAGCCTTCAGATGAGAAAATAAAAGCAAGAATTCTTAGAAGACACCACCATAACTTCCCAAGGAATTCCAATAAGAGAGAAGGTAGCATCTCAAGTCCATCCCCTGTCAGAAGGAATAATAGGTCTGGGGTGGATGAGCTACGAGGAGAAATGAAAAAAATCAAACCTCCCACATTTGATGGTGAGAACAAGAAGGATGAAGATGCAGAGATATGGTTGTTGGGCATGAGAAAGTATTTTCAATTGCATAATTATTCTTCTCATGCAGAAGGTAGAATTTATATCTATCAACTCAAGGGAAAGGCCTCCATTTGGTGGGATCATCTTTTGCATATGCAACACATTAAAGAGAAAAGTGTTACTTGGAGGGAATTCAAGAAGTATTTTGAGAAGAAATACTTGAATGAGAGATACTATGACAAGAAGATAAAAGAGTTCTTTGAACTCAATCTTGGAAGTATGACCATAGACGAATATGAGAGAAGGTTTCTAGAACTGTTGAAATATGTCTCTTTCATCAAGGATGAGATAGTAAAAATTCAAAGGTATTTGAGTGGATTGCCATCATTCATCAGTGACAAAATACAATATGATGAACCCAAGACATTGGAAGAGACCATAAGGTGAGCTAAAAGCTTATATGATCAACATAAAGCAAGGCCATCTTTCCAAAAGGCTTGGAAAGACAAAAATAAATTCAATATGGATCCGAAGAAAAAGGGAGCTAAGCCACCATTCTTCAGAAATAATCCACAGGGACAAAAAACTCCTAAAGAACCCAGAACGATTGACACAGGGAGTCAAAGGCCAAGTAAACCACCTATTCAATGTTGGGGTTGTAAAGGAGATCATATGTTCATAGATTGTCCTCACATAAGTGAAAAAGGAAGGGCTATTCACAATGTATAGCAAGCTGAAACAATGGAGGACATGGGCAGAAATGTGCCAAGGATCTATGCAGCCCTGGGAAACAAGCAAGCAAAGTATCACTCCCACATGATTGAAGTGAAAGGTATGATAAAAAACCAAACCATTTCTATTTTAATTGATTCAAGAGTTAATCATAGTTACATAGATCCTAATATGGTGGAAAATTTTCATTTGCCAAGAAGCAAGCATGGGAAATCTTGGTTGGTGCAGTTGGCTACAGGAGCCAGAAGAAAATTTAATGAGATGATTAAGTCATGCTTCATGTACATGAATGGACTGAACACCAAGGAAGATTTGAACATCTTTCCTTTAGGTTCCTATGACTGTCTAATTGGGATGGATTGGTTGGACCAACATTATGCTCTCCTAGACTGTCACAAAAAAACATTTACTTTCTTGGATGAGGAAGGGAAACTAAGGAAAGCACAAGGAATTCCCAGGGCAGTAACCATTAGAGAAATTTCAGCATTGAAGCTGAAGAAATGTTACAGAAAAGGGTGTCAAATGTTTGCATCTCATATGGAAGAGACACCTAAAGATAAGGTTCCAAATTTGGAAGATTATGTAGTCCTAGAAGAATTTGAAGATGTGTTCAAGGAAGTACCAGGAGTACCCCCAAGGAAAGACATTGATTTATCTATAAATCTAATGCTTGGAGCAGCTCCAGTCTCAAAGACTCCTTACATAATGAGTACGCCGGATTTGAAAGAGTTGCAAATGTAGCTTGAAGAACTTCTGAAGAAGAGGTATATACGCCCATGTGTGTCACCTTGGGGTGCTCCGGTATGGTTTGTGAAAAATAAATATGGAACATTAAGATTGTGCATTGACTTTAGACAGTTGAATAAAGTGACTGTTAAGAACAAGTATCCTCTGCCAAGGATTGATGATATCTTTGATCAATTGAAGGATGCAAAGATATTTTCAAAGATAGATCTCAGATCAGGATACCATTAGGTAAGGATTAAAGAGGAAGATATCAGCAAGACCTCCTTCAGGACAAGGTATGGTCATTATGAGTTCACAGTGGTGCCATTTGGGTTGTCAAATGCACCAGCTGTTTTCATGTGCTTAATGAATGGTGTTTTCCAAGAATATTTAGACAAGTTTGTCATTGTCTTTTTGGAAGACATTCTTATATATTCTAAGTCAGAGGAAGAGCATGAACATCATTTGAGGATTGTGTTGCAAGTATTAAGGGAGCATTAGTTGTATGCCAAATTGAGAAAGTGCTCATTTTATCAGAAACAAATTCATTATTTGGGGCATATCATTTCAAAGGATGGGATAGCGGTGGATCCTGAGAAGATAGAAGACATTAGAGAATGGTCAGCGCCAAATAATGTGACAGAGCTGAGATCATTCATGGGTCTTGCAAGCTACTACAAAATATTTATTGAAGGATTCTCAAATATTGCACACCCAATCACTTCCTTGCAAAGAAAGAGTGTGAAGTTTTAGTGGACACTGGATTGCGAAAAGAGTTTCCAACACTTGAAACAATTATTGACAAGTGCTCCAATATTAAGGATTGCAGACCTAAATGAATACTTCATTGTATGGATCGATGCATGTAATGAAATAAATGGAGACTATGAAAGGATTATGAAAGAAACTATGCCACTCATGATTTAGAGTTGGCAGCCATAGTGCATGCCTTGAGGAAATGGAGACACTACCTCATGGGGAAGAGGTTTGAGCTAGGAACATACCATAATGGTCTGAAATATTTATTTAATTAGCCAAATCTAAATGCTAGGTAAAGCATATGGATAAAATTTCTAAGAGAATATGACTTTGATATAAATCATATCAAGGGGAAAGAGAATAAAGTGGTTGATGCACTCAACAGGAGGGTGCATGAACTACATGCTACAACCATTAGCATGTATTAGACTGATATTAAAAGAAAAATTCTGGAGGATGCAAATGCAGATCTGCAATACAAAGAATTGGTAGCAAAGCTACGACAGGGTAAGATGCCACAAAAGGTGTCTAATTATAATTTCGGAATAGATGGAATACTGCTGCAAAATAACATAATTTTGGCTCCAAATGTCCAGGACTTGAAACATATGATTTTGCATGAAATGCATAATGTCCCTTATGCAGGGCACCCTGGATATCAAAAAACCATGGCAGTGGTCAAGAGCCATTACTTTTGGCCAGGTATGAAGAGAGAGATCGCTGAATACATCGCTAGATGTATGAAATGACAAAACGTTAAAGTTGAGCATAGGCACCCAGCAGGGTTGCTGCAACCTTTTCCCATTCCTGAATGGAACTGGGAAGTGGTGACAATGGATTTTATTATGGGATTGCTCAGAACAGGCAAGATGCATGATTCAATCATGGTGGTGGTGGACAAGCTTACAAAATCTTCCCATTTTATTCCTTTGAAAACTACTCACAAGTTAGGCGGTGTTGCTGATATTTTCATGAAGGAAGTGGCACAATTGCACAGAATTCCTAAAACAATTGTGTCCGATAGAGACCCGAAATTCGCCTTGAATTTTTGGAAAGGATTGTTCAAAGGATTCAGAACAAATCTGAACTTTAGTACAACTTATCATCCTGAGTCTGATGAATAGACAAAGAGTGTGAACAAAGTGATAGAAGACATACTGAGAATGTATGTGATGGACAAACCATCGAAATGGGAGGACTACCTCCACTTGGTAGAATTTGTTTACAACAATGGGTATCAGGCATCGTTGAATATGAGCCCATTTGAAGCACTTTACGACAGAAAGTGAAATACTCCAGTGAGTTGGGATAATCCAACTGATAGGACAGTAGTTGGGCCAGAGTTGCTCAAGGAGATGGAGGACCAAATGATAAAAATTAAGCAGAATTTAAAAGTTGCCCAAGACAGGCAAAAATGTTATGCTGATAAGAACATAACCCACAGAGAGTTCAAAGTGGGTGATCATGTTTTCTTGAAGGTGAAAGCTAACAGGAGTTCCCTGAAGTGTTGGCAGCCAGTTTTTGTGGGCCATTTGAAATCCTAGAGAGGATTGGTCCAATTGCTTATATGATTGCATTGCCTGCATCTATGCATGTTCATAATGTATTCCATGTATCATTTCTAAAGAAATATATACCTAATTCTAATCATGTTATTGATTGGAATGTGACTCAGGTGGAGCAAGAAGGCGCTTTTCAAGTGCATATGGTGCACATTCTGGACTGAAAAATCAAGCAGCTCTAGAATCGAGCCATAGGACCTGTAAAGGTCCAATGGATATGAAACGGTCCTGAGGATGCTACTTGGGAGCACAAGGATGCAATGCGGACAGAATACCTGCATTGTTTTGAGGATTTTTAAAATTTTTGTTGTACATGGGTATATGATACACTGAGGACAGTGCATAAATAAGGGGAGGGGATTGTAATATCCCTCGGTTTAACCCAATTGTAAATTTAATGTAAGTGTACTTAAGATGGTGAGTTGTTTTGACATCATTTTGTAATGCACCTTTCATGGCATAGTGCGCGCATGTATTGCGTAGTAAAATGATGTAGTGTGCACATTTTCGGATACCACGCGCAATAACTAAAGTGCGCGCAGTATGGAGGTTAGTGAGCCTTGTGTATATGATATGTGTTAAAGGCTGGTGAGCCAGTTATTATAAGTTGGGATGCTTATGTTTTGGAATTAGGCTAGAGTGCCTAGATGTTAAAGGCCAGTGCACCTATTTTGTATATGTCTCATGATTAATATAAAATACATCGTTGCGCGCAAATTGACCATGATAAAAGAGATGGGGGAATGAACTCCACCAGTTAAGGAAAGGGAGGGCCAAAAGTTAAGGGAAAGGTATAATCTAGAGATCTTAAGCCAAAAAAGAAAATTATATTAATATTTCTTAAAACATAAAGTATTGATAATTATTTTATCCTAAGTTCTAAAGTTGGGGACAAGTGGACCAAAGTAGCTTCCAACATGACAAGTGTCAAGTTGGGGACATGGATACATAACTTAGGGACTTAGTTCGTTCTCACAATTGTTTCTCCATCATTCTTACGATCATCTCTTCCATGATTCCTTCCATCATATAGTCATCCAGTCAATGATTCCATGACCATTTCACTCATGTAGTCAGTTATCCTTTAGACATTCATTTCACTGTATCTGAGCCTGTTTCCATAACCATTTACTGTTGGTGTACCTGGTTAGCTTGGGAGCGGGATTAAAGAAGTAGGTTGTCAGGCCCGTGGGAAATTGAAGAGGTGGGTTGTCAGGTTCGTGAGAAATTCTCTGAGCGAGAGAATTGCTGGGAATTGATTTCATGAAGGTGATAAACTATAGTTATAGTGCTTTGAGACTTCCTATCTGGCCTGTTGTTGAAGCCCTCGAAGGGAAGTGGGGCAGCCGAAGGACTGTTGAGTAGAGAAGGGGCACACTTCCTTGGGTGGGACAGGCATGTGGGGATTGAGAGGCTGTAGGTTGTTAGTTGAGTGAGCACCCGAGACAGAGTCTTTCCTATTGTCTATGAGCCTTTAGCCTGGTTAGGAATCCCTTTACTCGGGTGGAGTTTAGTCCCAACTCAGGGGTGACTCACTATTGAGAGTGATGAACAATGTAGTCTAAGGCTGGGAGGTTCGTGGACGGTCTGCACGTAGTTGGTGACTATCTTTCCAAGATAAGTACCAATCGTGTGATAAATTTACATGTTGCATTTTTATTTACGTTCTTATGTTCCGGTTTATCATATGTGTGATTATAACTGTCTGTATGTTTATGGGTATTTCCCTGTATATGCTGCATGTTTGTGTTCACTTTTATTTCAGTATGAAATCGTATATTTACATAATGTAATTGTTTTTTTACGTTTATATGTAAAGATTCTGCAAAAGTGTTGTTATGTTATAATTGCACGCAGTTTGAAGAGAAAATTTATGTGGCATAACTCACTTGAATACTGGGTATGTTACAGTATATTCCACAGTGAGAGAATGAAAGTGTTCCCTCGTGGAGCATGGCCCGACCATGGGTGGCTGGGGACATTACATAAAGGAATTCATGTTCCTAATAGAGAAGACTCAAAAATTTGCATGAAATTAGAATATAGATATACCTTCTTCTAACGAGATTCTCCCTTGGGAAGTGGATGATCATACACTAAAAATTTATTTATCCATATACAAATCCCACATATTTTAAGCCCCAACAACATAATGGTAGTAATCATTCCCTTCAAGGAGGTTTCCCTAACATCCATGCCATGGACCAATTTCTTACGCCAATTGGAGAAATACTTATCAATGTTCCCTAAAACAATCAAGACTACATTGTATTCTAGGCCAAATAGAGGGTAGAAATTATTGACCCCATCCATTTTTATAATATATGATTATCACAAAAAAAAAAACATCCTTTATATTGGTATAACTTACAATATCCATTCTCATTTTTAAAATAGGATTATTTAGATATAAATCCAAATAGAAACGAGTTTCAATTACCAAAATGAAACTCAAACTATAGGCCAAAACAAATTTTCAGATCACTCTTTTATGATACATGAGTATGAAAAACTCATGTTAATTTCTATAGAAAATACATCCACAAAACAACCCGCTCTATTTTTTAGAATGATTTTCTTCCATTTTTTAAACAATTCTCGAAGGCAAGCCAAAGTTTTCATTTGTTTGTGTATATTCTCACATATATAACTTTGATGATGGAGAAGTGGAATGAATAATTTAGAGAGTCAAAACATTTTGAAACCTCACAGTAAAGATTGAAGTAGTAAAACCTTGTATTTAATTTGTTGTAGGTGAAAATTCCAACTTGTTCGTTGGCTCTAATTTTGATTATATTATTTTTTACTACATTCCTTGAATAAAGAAATCAACTAGTTATTTTTTTCAGAAAAAAACTTAATTTATATTTTGTTTGAATTCTATCAATGGCTCCCAACCTCTAAAATGATGTGGATATGGTAACAAAGTTGTTGGGTTCCATGGCACATTAATCTATTATACATAATTATATTTGTTCATAACTTCTTATTTACGCTTGACATCTCTTCTAATGTCATTGTCTTCCCATTTTATCCATCTACAATTTTAAAGTTGTTGATTGGATTGATACTTCTAGTGACTTGACACCATGACCTCCAAGAGCTAGCATGTTGCCTTGCTTTGAATATTGAAAGGCATGATATTTTCAAGTGTTTTCCATTTCAAGGTGTGGTGAATGACCAATTGGGTGGGTATTGATAGTTCCAACAAGGAATTTGAGATGCATTGCTACTTCTATTACTACCCACTTAAATAGACTCAACACTTACCATAGATCGAAGAACTTACACATTTGTGCATAGAGGACAAATATATATTGGGAATGACCTCATTTCCTCTATCTACAATCTCCATCACTACCCACTTGATTAAAGTCAACAATGTAGTATGGATCACCTGCACATGATGGCATCAATAAAATGGGTGGATGACAACAAAATATTATTCCATAATTGATAAAACAAGTTAAGTGGATAGGAGGATACCAAGCATTTTGTAATGTAAACAATTTCAAATTTAACAAATAATTCGGTAATGTAATCCTTTTTAGTGTGCCAAATTATGGGATTAACTTGTGAAATTAGTATTGCTCATATTCTTAGAGTCACATAACTTAACTTCGGTCTCATGGGAGGAATTAGTGGGTAGATTGACAAGTTAAGAGGATGAAAAATTGAAGCATTGTGAAACTCTATACCCATAGAACTAATATTGTTGCTATTTACCACTTCCATTTCATGATATAAAGAACAATGATTGTAAATATATTAACATATTTTCATAATTGAGAAAGTTATATAGGGTACAAGCTAAATCCATTTTTGTAAACATATATGTTTATCATGAATACTATGATATTGTTGTAAACATGTAAAATAAAGAAATATATCATTTAGAGTCATCCCATGACTAGTTCGATTAGTGTAAATATTGATGTGTGCATTTCTATATTAACTATGTGAGAGTTTTCGAAATGTCACCTTGTCTTTGGTATTACATTGCATAGATTGGCATGGGTAAGAGGAGTTCAAAGTAAATTAATGGAATTCATTGAGTGGGATGACATTGGTATATAAGAATCGATCTTGGATCTAGGATTTTTAGTTGTTTGGAAAATGAATAGATAATTTTGGCACAAACATCTCAAGAGTAAGGTTGTGCTACAATTTTTTTTTAATATGTGGACATGAGATATTTGTGCAATAAAACAAAAGAGTTGAGCTTTATTTTTGCAATCATGATGCATATTGAGTGGAAAGGAGTGCTTACAAATAAAAATGAAGGTAAGTTTACAAACAATTTGTACTTGACATGCCTATGTAATAAGTTGTGACTAGAAATTTAAAATCAAAATCATAGATAAGGTAGGGTTCTTGAGACTTTGGATTTTATCTGTTATTAATAATCTATCACCGAATATGAAAATTTATAATTTATTAAGGAAATATTACAGAGGCTTGGGGATTGTATTATTTTTGTAATGATTTATGAAAATAATTTTTTTCAAAATTTCTTGGAACTAGTACCTAAAGTAAGGGAACTTATTCATGACTTCTATGCAAGATGATATGCTTCATGCATGGAGAACCTTCAGAATCTCAAGGAAACATATCAGTTCATGATCATGTAATATGACCTTTATTTTCATATAACATTTAATTATCTTTTTCAAATACAAGCTCATTGATGTTTAGTTATTATTCAGTCATTTAAACTATTATTGTATTTGAAAAATGAAGGTTTGAAGGGTGATCAATCCACAATCCAAAATGCATTTCCGACCAGGTTTCTGCTACCCATGTTTTTTTAATCTTGCCTTGGTTGTTTTTTATGTGTCTAGGAGCCTACAAAAAAAAACCAAGGCAAGAGTAGAAAACAAGGGAAACACATGGAACAACCTAAACATGCTTTGTTGGGAAATTGGCTCTATTTAAAATTTTATGATGGAGGACCAGGTATACTATGTTGAGATCACTATTGATGCATAATTTATTATCAATATCAGTGCGTTTTCTTGTAATGTTGAGATCATTCCCAATAGTGGCACAATCCAATCCAATTATGTTAGCGACTAATAATTCTATGTTGTTTCTCTAAATGTGTTGCAAGACAATTCTTCAAAATATGCTAAGACGAATAACTTATGCACAAGTAGGATCCCTTATTCCCTTTGTTCAATGGGATACCAAGACATAGTACAAATGGCATAGGGATTAACTATACAAGTGGAAGAAATTAAAACTTTTCTAGGATCTCCTATAATGGAATATTATTATTTTTTTTTTTAATATACAGAGTGTCGTCGGATATCCAACGAATGAACCAACATTACTAACCGTCAGAGGTATGGAACCCCTATCTGAGGTACTGTAAAATCCTCGAACATTTTACAAAAGGGGCCATCAGATATCTGATGGAATAACTGATAGTACTAGCCGTCGAAGGTACGACATCCCCGTCGAAGGTATTGTACTACTGCCAAATATTCGCCAAAAGGGGATGTTGGATATCCAATGTGAAGACCAACAATATTGACCATTAGAGGTATGACACCCCCGTTCGAGGTACTGTTGTATCATCGACCATTCGAATGTACAATCATTAGATATGAGACCACGTGTCCGACAGTAATAACCATAGGAATGTAGGATATTCAACATATCTTTACGTCATACTTCCGACTCATAGCTGTCGAAAACAATGTCTAATTTCGACGAGTTTTTGGTCCTTAGGGTTTTCGGTGTAACCGAAGAAAAGTTTTCATATATCCAATATTTGTATGTTTGTTAGATAGCTGACATGAATGCATCGACAAAACTAATAACTAGGTTTCGTCGAAGGGCCGACGAAATTGCGTCAACAAATCGACATAGCGCCGTCAGATTTAAGTGCACAAGAAGTGGTGGTTGAAAGAAGAATGATGCACATAGATCCTAATAGAATGGCTGAGTAAACCACCTAGTGCTAGGGGGATTTGGAAAAGTTGGGGGAAAAAGAGCTAGAAGATGGATCCAGTGAGGGGTACCCAAGAAGTTGTTGAGATGAGGTGAGGAATGGAATGGACCCATAAGAGAAGAGGAGAAAAAGAGCCAAGATATACGCAAGAAGAGATGAGATGAGAGAGAAAGTTGAGAAAAGGATTAATGAAGAGCTATCCAAGGGTGTGAAACGAGGTGTCGGGCCTAAATTTAAGAGGAAACTCACACCAGGAAGTGGTGTGGGAGGGGATGTTGTGCCAAACTAGAGCATATGTGAGGACAAGTCTGTGAAGAGGCTTGGCATGGAATATACTAGAAGTGATAGTAGTGGTAGTGAGGGCCTAGGTGATGAATCCCATACCCTTTGGTTGTTGCGATATGCCAAAAACTTAAGAGAGAAGAGAGCATACATGTGTGGTGCACAAGCAAAAATTTGTGGTACACCCATAAACTCAGAGGAGGATGATCCGGATTATTTTCGGCATGAAATGAGAGCAAAGATATAATAAAGAAATGTATAGAGATATCTCAGATATACAATAATATAACAGAAATATATCAAATATGAAACCATAAACACAGAGATACAGTAATACACAATTTCTATTAATGAGCGAAATGTACAAAACTGTAGAAATATAGAGTGAAAGACTCGCTAGAATGGTCGAAACTTATTTCTGAGAAGAGATGTGACGACTACTCACATTCACAAGAATATGGTTATAATGAGGCTTTAAAGGCATTTTTAACATAAACAAAATTCAAAACCCTAACCTTGGAAGATGAAAAGCCAACAATTTTGTGGACCCCATTTTGTATAGTTTGTTGTATCAACTTCGCAGGGGCATAACTTTGGCATACGATCTTCGTTTGGGGCACAAGATAGCTTGTTGGAAATGTATCATCGAGGATATTCATTTTGGGGTCTCAATGAGAGCCTTTGGCTATCATTGAGGTGCTCTATCTCGAAAAAACTTCATTTAGGCCATCAAAATGGCCCCAGAAGTTTAGGAACCGAAAAACTGCTAAAAATAGTAAGTTGCTAGAAGATTGTTTTGATATAGTTGGAATAGGTGGGTGGCCACCGATATCCACCTAGATCAATCCTCCCTCCTTAGAAAGCAATGGTTTCCATTGTGTTGAGTGCCTAGGGGAGAGGGAAAGTGTTTACTGAATCCGCATCTTGATGAGCTGCTTTCCTTGCTGGAGAAGTTGCGTTGCTTAGCTTGTTGAAGGTTGTCATGAAGTTGTGGCTGGAAGAGTTGGAACTTTTTAACTAGTCTGGCTACATGAGATGCATGTAAGAAGAAGGAATATTTACGCTTTTCTGCAATATTTTCGACCTGCTTCTATTGGATAGAAGGTTCTTGGACCGAGGTTGCAGTGGTTGTAGTGTTCTTCTGTTCACCTTTTGAATAGATTATGAAGAAGCTGAATTTTGTAGTATGAGATACTACCTTGCAGCGCTGTTTAGGTGGGATAGTAGTCAGAACTACCTTTGGTATCCTGTAGAGATGACTCCCTAGAGTAACAATGACACTACGGGTTCGAGACTCATAAATAGCATGGCGCTTCCACATATATGGCTGGCCTAAGAGAACATAAAAAAATTCCAGAGAGAAAACATCACATAATAACTCATTCTTGAAGGGATCAATGTCGTATGACAATCGACATTGATGGTTGACATGAAGATCTCATCCCTGGTGAAGCCACCCGATGTTGTATGGTTGCGGCCATGGTGTTTTTGACAATCCCAATTGTTTGATGACCTATGTTAATATAAGGTTCTTCTGGCTTCCTCTATCAATAGTAAAATGCAGCGGGGTCCTCTTCACCTACATTCGTGAATGAAAAAGGAGATCCCCCTCTTCAGGATTTGATGGTTCTTCTAGATGAATTGTTGCAGTCATGACAATAGCAGTGGGGTCTGTGTCGATGATATGTCTTGTACTAGTATTTTCTGAATTAGATTTTGAATCAGGGTTCGACTCCTTGTATTTGATCTCAGCCACCATGGACTATTTTGAGTGACATTCATTGGTGTAGTGCCAGGGGATTTTGTGGAAATTACACCATTTTCCAGTGTCCTTTGTCTTTCCATTACACTTCTTTTAGTGTGACTTGGATTGGTTTTTTGAAGGCTGGTTGTTAGGGATGTATTTACCATACTTTGGTTGTTGTGGATTTGCTGACCCAAACTCCTACTTGTTTTGGTGCTTAAATTTCTGCTCGATTTTAAAAACATATCGATAAGAAACACCCAGTGATGAGATGTACAGAAAATCCATTTTAGTTTGGATGTATCCGTGTAGAGACCCACGGTATTTCAGAACCAAATGTTTCTCAGAGTCTTTGATACCTAACTTGGTGCATAAGGTATGGAAGGTATTGGTGAAATCTGGCACTTCTTGGCCCCTCTCTTTCCGCAGTGTGGTCTATCTCATGTACTGGTCATCATAGTTTCCAATAGGTTAATATTGTTCTTTGATTGCCTCCACAAAAAAAATCCCAAGTGGGCTCGGCCCCATATATTCCAAAGTCCTTTGTGGAACTTTTCTCCCAATAAGTTTCCCACCAATATTTGACATGGGGGAGAGCCTTAAGGAGTGTGAAGGTGATATTGTCCCTGTTGGAGAAATTATGAACAGAGAAATAACCTTCTAGCAGATTTAACATTTTTTTAGGGCATCTGCATCTATCTATCCTTCAAATATGGGAATATCAAAATTAAATTGTACCTTGAAAGGCAAGGTTCCTCCAAAGTGGCCACTTGATGAAGAAACACCTGTTTTTATTAGCATGCGTTGAAAGATGTGGGAACAATTCTCTATCATTTTGTCCCTTTTTCATGTGAGAGATTTCTCAAGCAACAAATTAATAGAATCTTTTGCTCTATAATTTCTATTTTCTTCCTTCATGGAGGGTTCTTTGGGCATGCAAGAGTGATTGTCCTCAAGAGAGACAAGCTCAAGACCCAACTTCCTATACTCGGACTTCATCGAGGACATGCACTGAAAAATGATCAAGAGCAGCCTGCTCTGATACCACTGATCTGGATTATTTTTGGCACGAAATGAAAGCAGAGATATAATAAAGAAATGTAAAAATATATATCATATATCCAATAATATAACAGAAATATATCAGAGATGCAACCATAAACACATAGATACAATAATACACAATTTGTATTAATGAGCGAAATGTGCAAAACTGTAGAAATACAGAGTGAAATACTATCTAGAATGGTGGAAAATTATCTCTGAGAAGACATGTGATGGATGCTCACATTCACAAGAATATGGTTACAATGAGGCTCTAAAAGCCTTTTTAACATAAATAAAATCTAAAACCCTCACCCCGAAAAATGAAAAGCCAACTGTTTTGTGGACCCCGTTTTGGGTAGTTTGGTGTATCAACTTCTCGGAGGCGTAACTTTGGCATATGATCTCCATTTGGGGTGCACGATATCTTGTTGGAAAGGTATCATAGAGGATATTCATTTTGGGGGATCAACCAGAGCCTTTAGTTATCATTGAGGTGCTCGATCCTGGAAAAACTTCATTTAGGCCCTTAAAATGGCCCTGGAAGTTTAGGAACCAAAAAACTGCTAAAAATAGTAAGTTGCCAGAAGACTGTTTTGAGTGATTTGGAATAGGTGGGTGGCCACCAATATCCACCTAGATCATAGGAAGCGTAGGACGATTTTTCACTGACAAGAAGAGAATTTGTCACATACTACCATGAGGCACCAATTGAAATAGAATTTGATTCTTGACGAAATGGCAGTGTGCTGAGTAGGAGACATGATGGTGCACAAATAAGTGATGTGTCAAGTGGAGAGAGAGATTCTATGCAAGGTGGAATTGTGTGGATCAGATTGGGTGATGGTGCATGAAATGGAAGTGTGTGGACCATCCCGGAGGCACGAACACATGCTTGGGCTACGCAATCAAGTCATAAAGATAGGGTGCATATTGGTAGCGTGCCATAAGAAAAGGAATATGGAGGCTCCCCTAGTGGTGGGGTATATGAGTTGATACTATTGGATGGTCTTGCAAGACTGCAAGTAGATATATCTTTGGGTATGGTCTTACCCACCCTTTGTACCTGCCCCCTTACACATTTTTAACAAGAAGAAAACATAGGAGTCAGTGAAGAGATTGGATTCTAGGAAAGATAAGAAGAAGAAAAAAATGATGAGACAAGTGAAGAATAAGTTGAATCCAACAATACTTTACCCCGGACAATAGTAGTGTGGAAATATCTATCCCATAGCAACAAGAAAGGAGGAACTATTTATAGTTTGAATATGGAAAATCGATATAGTACACTAAGGTTTCCCATGTTCGATGGAATGGGTAAGGATGGTGTAGAGCAGCATTGGTTCACCTATGAATCAATATCATTTGTAAATAGAATTACAAATGGCGTGAAAAAGATCGTGAAACTTGAGACTACATTCAGGGATAGCTCCCTGATGTGGTACATGAAATATAAGGCTATTGTGCCAGTGGGGAAAGAGAGGTTCCTGGTCGAGATCAAGCAGGACCTACTTCAGGAGTTTCAAAAGTCGAAGTTAGATTCTTAATGCATTACAAAAAAAAGGGAAATCAAGCAAAAAGAAGGGGAAATCGTCTAGGATTATGACCAATGGTTCAATATCTTGTTGGATAGGCTGACGTTCCATATTGAGGATGTGCAACATAAAGATTAGTTTATTGTGGTGTTTCTCTCCCATATCTGAGTCTCTCTCACCCAACAAAAGGTGATGACTCAGGATGAGGTAGTTGAGATCGTGATGCGATTAGAGGCTACACCTGGAGGCACAAAGACATCAGTCAGGTTGGCACAAGATCAATCACAACTGGCCAACCTTGTTGGGTATGTGTTATATTCTTTTCACGAGTATTAGTGTCACATTATTTTCCTCGGGAAATGTGTCACATTGTTTACCTTGTTTTTCGTGTTGCCTTGATTTTTGTGTCCATTGTTGGGCAATTTTTCGACACATGGTTTTGCCGATGGTTTTCTATTTCTGGTTAAGGAATTAGGGTGGTTGACTAATCTAGATAATTGGGTTAGGGTTTTGGATGTCACTGGCTCCTATATGTATATTGTATTGTAAACAATGTATCACCATGAATGAATATAGAATATGGATTTTTTCCTGGTTTGGGTTTCCAGGGGAAAAATCTTTGTGTAATGTTTGTATTTTCCATTATATCTTTTCTTTTCTTTTATTGAAAATTTGTTTGCAGTAAATATTGTACAAGGTTAAAATATACATTTGGTATCAGAGCTTTGTTGGCTTCAGGGGGACACCTTTGTGGTCAAGGGTTTGGCTCAGGATTGTGATAAGCCTTGTTACAGTGGGAGATATGCGGTATTGATTTTTCAGGTGAAAATAAATGGTGAGTAATTCAAAAATGGAGATCAAGAAGTTTAATGGGAAATGTTTTGAGCTATGGAAGCTCAAGATGGAATATTTGTTGGTGGAAAGAGATTAATGGATCGTGTTATATCCAGGTACTGCACCTACAAGAACTTCAATAGATGACTGGAAAAATTTGTATCGGAAGGCAAAGAGCACAATCCGACTATGTCTCTCAGATTTAGTATTACTGAATGTGTCAAAGGAAGATACAATCAAGGATTTATGGGATAAGTTGGGGAAGTTCTATCAGTCTAAGTCCCTAGTAAATAAACTATTCCCAAGAAAGAAGATGTATAATATGAGGATGAGATATGGAGGCTCGGTGGCATAACATTTGAATGCTTTCAATACTGTGGTAAGTTAGTTAGTACCTGTTGAGATTAGAATTTCATATGAATATAAGTGTATCAGTTTACTGTGTTCTTTACCAGACTTGTGGGATAGTATGGTTGTGTCCATAGGTAGTAATACAAATTCCTTGAAGTTTGATGAAGTGGTCTCATCCTTGTTGTCAGAGGAGATGAGACAAAAGAATATTAAAGGACAGAGCACAAACACATTATTTTCAAGAGGACGCTCCTGGGAAAGAAATAGATATAAGTTCTCAAGTGGGAGATCTAATTCTAGGTGTAGATTTAAATCCCCCAGAAATTTTTTAAAGGTATGTTGGAGATGTGGAAAAGAAGGGCATTACAAGAAGCAATGTAGATCCGAAATTGAGAAAAAGAAGGGATCTAAAGAATCTCCTTCTACAGAAGAAAAGACCTCCAAGGAAGAAGGAGGGGATGTGTACTTGTCTTCTTCAATAACACATGCATATCATGAGGCATGGTTGGTTGACTCAGATGCATCCTTTCATATGAATCCCCACAGGGAGTGGTTCTATGAATATGAAAGGTATGATGGAGGTAATGTTTTCCTAGGTGATGATTCGACAACCATAATCATAGGACGAGGACAATTCAAGTTGAGGTTCATATATGGAAGGATTAGAACACTACATGGTGTTCTTTACATCCCATGTTTGGCTAGAAATTTGTTTTATGTAAGAAAAATGGACGATGCAGGGGTAAAAACAATATTTGAAAAGGAAACCTGTAGGATGGTTCGAGGAGCAATGGTGTTGTTGAAGGGAGTTCGGTTTGGAACTCTATAGAATATGCAAGGAAGCACTATTAGTGATGGGTGTAATAGTTCCATTGTTCCTGATATTGGATTTGAAGAAGAAAGAACTCGTACAGTCTCTGGATAAAACGTTATGCTATGGCATCAAAGACTGGGGCATATCGGAGAGAAGGGTCTTTGACTACTACATGATAAAGGTGTGGTTGAAGGTATGTATAAATTCTCTATGGATTTTTATTTATGTGAACATTGTGTATATGGGAAGCAGAATCGGGTAAGATTCCCCTCTGGTGCATCGAGGGTAGAATGAATTTTACAGCTAGTTCACAGTGATGCTTTTGGACCTGTATCGGTCCCATCATTGGGAAAATCTATGTACTATGTCTCATTTATGGATGAATTCTCGAGAAATACTTGGATATATTTCCTCAGGAAGAAATATGAAGTCTTTGACAGGTTTAAAGAGTTTAAGGCTCTTGTTGAGAATAAAACAAAGAAAATAATTAAGGTGTTGAGGACAGATAATGACAGAGAGTGTTAGTAGTACGATTGTCGTTACACCAAAACCCACAGGTGATTGGTAAACTCACCACCGCTAGATTTCAAGGATCCATGAGAGGCGATTAGTCCCTTGTCATGATACACTAGGGAGCACTAACTACTTGCAATTTCGTGCAACAATCTCCCCCTCAACGTGATCTGAGTGTGTATCGAAATCGTGACCTATAGCTCTGATACCATTTGTTTCATCTAGAGAACCAAAGTGCAACAATTTGTAGTTGCAATGTATTCTTCCTTCGTAGTAGAAAGGCAAACTGTTGATTGTTTCTTGCTAGACCAACTCACGAGAAATCCTCCAAGATAGAATGTTGCTCCACTAGTACTCTTCCTGTCATCAACACAACCTGCCCAATCAACATCAGTGAAAGAAAACAAATCAAGCTGATTACCCTTAGGATACCATAAACCATACTTTATTGTGCCCTTAAGATATCTTAGAATCCTTTTGACTGCAAGTAAATGAGAAGCTTTAGGAGAGGCTTGAAACCTAGCAACTTGACAAACTGCATGCATAACATCGAGCCTTGCAGCTGTAACATATAGAAGATTGTCAATCATAGATCTGTACATTGTCTGCTCAACATTTTTAGAATTATCATTTTGACTCAATTTACATCCAGTAACCATGGGAGTGCCAACTAGTTTACAATCATGCATTTGAAATTTCTTGATCATTTCATTGATATATTTAGTTTGAGAAATGAAAATACCTTCATAATATTGAGTGATTTGAAGACCTAAGAAAAATTTCATTTCACCAAGCATGGACATCTCAAACTCATTCTTCATACTTTCAACAAACTATTGGCTAAGTTGATCATTATAACTCCCAAAAATAATATCGTCTACATAAATCTCAACAATGACCAAGCCAGGGATGACTTTGAGGATGGAAATTTGTTTTAAAATGTAGAAACCTTGGCAAATCTTACTAATCCTTCATATGCCAACTATAAATGTTTGCTGATATTTTTGTAAAAATATTCAAATTTATAAGTATTTTATATAGTTTTTATTAAATTTTGGCGAATTTTAAGGTAAAATAATTTTATCCTATAGAATTTGAGCAAACCATTTTTAAAATATTGAATCTTGTTTTTGGAAAAACCATGGAAAATTAGCCCATGAGCGAAATTTAGCCCCTAAAATCATCCATGGACCAAGCTATCTTGTTCTTCTTTAATATAAAGATTACTGATAGTGTTGCCTTTTTTGTATCTTTGTTTCCTTAAGTATTTATCAAGCCTGGAATGCCAAGCTATTGGAGCTTTCTTTAGCCCATACAAAGCCTTTTTCAACCTGTAAACATGATTTTCTGCTTCTTGCACCTGAAACCCATCTGGTTGTTCCATGTATACTTCTTCCTCTAATTCACCATTTAAAAATGCAGATTTTACATCCATTTGATAAACTTTGATGTGCTTGGAACTAGCATAAGCCAAAATCAGCCTAATGGATTCCATTCTTGCAACATGAGCATAAGTTTCTCCATAATGTATGCCTTATACCTGTGCATACCCTTTACAAACTAGTCTAGCTTTATTTCTAGTCACCTTACCTGCTTCATCCAACTTATTTATGAAGACCCATTTAGCCCCAATAGCATTATTATTTAAAGGTCTAGGAACCAATTCCCATGTCTCATTCTTTTCTATTTGACTAATATCTTATTTCATTGCTTTCATCCAATATTCATCATTGATTTCTTCTTCAACATTATTGGGTTCAAACAAAGACATTAATGATACATGTTCGTGATTTGAACTAGATTCTTTCCTTTTGCTTCTAGTTTCAACACTTGCATGTATATCACCAATGATTTTCTCTTCAAGATGATTTATTTGTACCCTTTTGTTTGGAGTCTTAGATGGAGTTGACCCCTGCACCAAAGTAGGAATCATATTTTCATTGTTAGCTGATTTAGTTTCCTCTATATCACTTGATTCTTCTTCCATTTTATGTTTGTCATATATTTCATATGTCTGATGATATTTTTGTTCAATTTTGGATTTTAAAAATGAAGATTCATCAAATTGAACATCTATGGCTTCAACAACTTTCTTCAATCTGAAATTGTAGAACTTATAAGCTTTTCTTGAGCATGAATATCCAACTAAAATACCTTCATCAGTTCTAGAATCCAACTTTCCCATATTTTTATCAACTTTCTTTATGTAACACTTACTACCAAAGATTCTAAAGTGTTTTACACTTGCTGGCCTACCTTTCCATAACTGATAAGGTGTTTTTTCATAGTTATTTCTCAACAAGATTCTATTCAGAATATGAACAAGAGTATGGAAAACTTGAGGCCAAAGTATGTTACTCAGTTTAGATTCATTTAGCATTGTTCTTACCATCTCCATAAAAGTCTTATTTTTCCTTTCAATAACACCATTTTGTTGAGGTGTTTCAGTGACAAAAAAATGTCTTTTGATACCATTATCATCGCAATACTTATTGAATTCTTTATAAACAAGCTCTCCCCCATTGTCTGATCTTAAGCATTTAATTTTCAGTCAATTCTTTGAAAATTTGAAAACAATTGAATGTTTCAAACTTCTTTTTCAACAGAAACATCCAAGTCATCCAAGTAAAGTCATCCACAAATAACAGAAAATATCTTTCACCATTTAATCTTGTTGTCCTCATAGGTCCATAAACATCAACATGTACTATTTCCAAAGGTTTTGTTGTAGAGTGTTCTTTGGTCTTAAACCTAACTCTAGTTTGTTTACCATGCTGACACTGTTTGCAAATAAAACTGGTAAGATTCTTCATGACAGGTAAATATCTTATAGCTTCCTTAATGAATCAGATTTTCAAAGTTAATATGCCCAAGCCTTTTGTGCCACAACCAAATTTCATCTTCATTCCCAAGATAACAATTTTCCTTTTTCTCATCTAGTATGTAAATGTTGTTCAGTGTTCTTGTAGCTGTTCCAACTAACCTATTTGTTTTGACGTCTCTGATTTGACAATTTTTAGAATAAAAAATCATATAATTCCCTTTATCACAAGTTTGAATTACACTCAATAAATTTTGTTCCATATCCTCAACCAACAAAACATTTTCAGCCATAATATTTTTGTTATTCAGACACACAGTACCTCTTCCAATTATCCTAGCTGATTGTTCATTACCAAAAGTAATTGTACCTTCTTTTCCTTCATCGAATGTAACACAATTATGTTTGCTTCCTGTCATATGTTTTGAACATCCATTATTCACACACCATTTTACTTTATGATCAACCTATAAAACTTGAGTGCATTTTTCAGATTCTAAATGGTCACTTTTCTTTTTCCACCATCTAGCTTTCACATTAGTGTAATTAGGTTCAAAATATTTCTGAAAGTTCATTGGACATATTCTTAACACATGCCCAAAATTATTACACCTATGACATTCACCCTCAAACCTTAAAACATCAAATCTGTTATAGGAATTGTTCACACTGTTTTGAATGGTTCTATCATGCCTTCTTCCATAATCAAACCTAGATTTGTCATGACTATTATGTGCAACTATGTTTCTTGAAAAGGCATCGCAAAAAGCAGCTTTATGTCCATACTTGTAACAAAAGAAACAATAGCCATCAAACCTGTTCCGGTGCCTTTCATAGCTTCTTCTATGTACTATTGAAGTCTGATTTCCTTCTTGCTTTACTGATTCCATATGCTTGCTAGTGTTTTTCATATTTGTATGTTCTGTACCTTCTTTTTCAAAAATTATACTAGTACTTGCATTAGTAGCCTCAGATTTATAACTAGTTCCAGTTTTGTCATTTGTTGGTCTTTGATTACTAATAATTTGTTTCAAAATCCTTGAGCTATCATGCATGTTATTTTCTTGTACCTTCTTTCTTAATGAAACAACTTCAAGTTTCAAACCATCATTTTCCTTTTCCTTTTCTACAAGCAATTTGTTTAGTGCTTCCTCATTTACTCTATCTTCTTCTGTTTTGAGCTTTAAATCAATTATCATAGTTTCAATGCTTTCTAACAACTTGTTAGATTGTTGTATCTCATTTTCAAGATTCTTAATTTCTTCTTTGAAATGTTTACATTCTCTTCTTACCTTCTAGTTTAGTCAAAGCACTTACAAGCTCAACTTCCAAATCAACTTCACCTTCTTCTTCTTCATTAACTTTATCATTTTGATTTTCTATAGCCATAAACAGTCTTATATCTGAGCTAACATCACTTTCAGCTGATTCTAAAGAGTCACTAACATCTTTAATAAATACAATTTTCTTTTTATATGAGTTTCTTTGAAAAGACTTCTTATACTTGTTCTTGTATTCTTTACTCTTTCTATTGCTTTCTTCTCCACCATCAGAATGCTTATTGAAAGGAAACTTGGAAGAAAAATGTCCTATTCTACCACAACCAAAACATTTAAGAGGAATCTTACCTTTGTATTTTCCAGTACTCTTTTTTAGATTTTTGACAAAATTAGCTTCTTCCATATCCTCTTCTGAATCCCCATAATTGTTGGTTTCTGCTTCAACCTTTTTCTTGTCCTTATTTGCTGCTTTGAAAGTTGCTTCTTTCCTGGTATAATTCTCACCAGAGGTCCTCATCTCATATGTTATTAGTATCCCATGTAGTTCATCCATTTATAAAGTAGCAAGATCAGTTCTTTCTTCTAAAGCAGATATTTTTGGATCAAATCTTACAGGTAGAGATCTAAGTACCTTTTGTACAATATTATCATTTTTAACTTCTTCTCCTAGACCTCTCATGGTATTAACTACTTCATCAATATGAAGGAAGTAAGTTGCTATATCTTTAGATTCTTCCATTTTTAAACTTTCAAATTGACTCCTATATGAATGCAACTTAGCATTCTTCACCTTAGTATCTCCTTCATAAACATTTTTCAGTTTTTCCCATAATTATTTTGCTGACGCACAGTGCATAACCTTAATAAGTTCTGACCCTGCTATACCTCCAAGTATTGCATACATAGCTTTGGAATTTCTTTCATAAAGTTTCTTACCTGCAACATATGTTGGAATGGTTGCTAGAACACTATATTCATTCAACACAACTTGCCAAACATCTACTGTCGTTACACCAAAACCTACAGGTGCTTGGTAAACTCACCACTACCATATTTCAAGGATCCATGAGAGGCGATTAGTCCCTTTTCACGATACACTGGGGAGAGCCGACTACTTGCAATTTCGTGCAACAGAGAGTTCCGAAGAAATGAATTTGAAGAATTATGTAAGAAGTGAAGTATAGAAAGGAAGAAGACTAATCCATATACACCTCACCAGAATGGAGTTGTAGAAAGGATGAACATGATGCTGATGGAAAAATAAAGGTGCATGTTCAGTGGTGTCGAGTTAGAAAAATAATTCTAGGAAGAGGCAGTGGGTACTACATGTTACCTGGTCAACAGATCACCCTCATCAGTGCTATATGAAAAGACTCCACAGGATGTATGGACTGGTAAGAAACCTTCTCTCACACATCTCAATGTATTTGGATGTGATGCATATGTTCATGTTCCAAAGGAAAATAGGAGTAAGTTAGATAAGAAGGCTGAAAAGTGTATCTTTATTGGATATAAATATGGTCTCAAAGGTTATAAGCTTTGGAACCCAGAAACTAAGAAGGTAGTGTATAGCCGAGATGTGGTATTTAGAGAAATGAAGGATGTTGTTAAACATGAAGTCCTACCAAGTAAGGAAGAACTAGAGAAAATAGAGTTTGATTTAAAGGATGATGAATCATACTCTACAGAAGAACATGAATAATAAGAAGAAGATCCTCATACTCTAGTATTGAGGAGATCAGTTCGAGAAAAAAGGCTACTTAAAAGGTATACTCCATCTGATTTCCGTTCAAATTTTTCTTTTCCTATTACTGATGATGATCCTAGAACTGTCAGAGAGGTAGTGCATTCAGAGGATGAAAATCTCTAGAAAAAGGCCATGGACGAAGAAATGTCATCCTTGGATAAGAATGAGGATTGGGATCTAGTGGAGTTTCCGATTGGAAAAAATCCCATTGGAAGCAAATGGATATTTAAAAAGAAGTTGAATGCAGAAGGAAAAGTGGAGAAATACAAATCTCCATTAGTAGCAAAGGGTTATTCCTAGGTTGAGGGAATTGATTTTGGTGAGATTTTTTCTCCTATTTCCAAGTTAACCTCTATAATATTTTTGTTATTTGTTGTTGTTGTATTTGATTTTGAAGTAGAACATATGGATGTGAAGACAATATTCCTACATGGGGATATAGAAGAAGAAATCTATATGAAGCAAATAGAAGGTTATGTTGTGAAAGGAAAGAAGGAGCTGGTATGCAAGCTGAAAAAGTCCCTGTATAGTTTAAAGAAATCACCAAGGATGTACTATCAAAAATTTGATACTTATATGATGGGACTTGGCTTCACAAGAAGCAAAGAGGATCACTATGTGTATTTTAAATTAATTGGTGACCATTTTATTTATTTTGTCTTGTATGTGGATGACATGTTGCTGATAGGAAACAACAAGGAGATTATCTAGGATGTGAAAACTCAATTGTCCTCTAAATTTGACATGAAGGATCTTTGTGCTTCAAATTTCATTTTGGGCATGGAAATTAAAAGAGATTGGAAAAAGAGGAAACTCTGGTTAAATCAGAGAAAAAATATCGAGACAATATTGCAAAGGTTTAATATGTAGGAATGTAAACTGGTCAAGGTTCCTATTCCTGTTGGTGTAAAGTTATCTGTGAATCAATGCCCCAATACACATGAAGAGGAGGAGGACATGTCTCGTGTTCCATATGTGAGTACAGTTGGTAGTTTGATGTATGAAATGGTCTGTACTAGACTAGACATTGCACATGTAGTGGGATTTTTGAGCAGGTATATGTCAAAACCAGGGAAGGAGCATTGGACAACAGTAAAAAGGGTTTTCCGGTATTTTCATGGCACCGCTAACTATGGATTGTGCTACCAAGGAAGACCGAGATTGTACAGAGTATTGGATATACATGGCTTTGTGGATGCATACTGGGATGGAGATCTGGATCGTACGATATCTACAAGTGGGTATGTGTTTAACCTGTTTGGAGGAGCAATAAATTGGATGAGAAAAAGACAGGATGTAGTTTCACTTTCAACTACAGAAGTTGAATACATGGCAGCCACTCATGGAAGTAAGGAAGAAATATGGTTACAAATATTGTGTTCAGGTATTGGGTTGGTACAACAAGATGTAAAGATAGATTGTGATAGTTAGAGTGCAGTTTTTTTTGGCAAAGAACCCATCTTATCATTCTAAGACAAAGCATATTGATATTCAATATCACTTTGTGAGAGACATGGTTGAAGAAAAGAAAGTATTGATGATGAAGGTGGACACTTTGAAGAATGTTGCAGATTCATTAACAAAATCTGTGAGCATTGAGAAGTTCTCTTGGTGTAGAGGATCCATGGGCATTGCTTCCCTGGATTGTTGACTATGTAACCCTGTAACCCCCTATATGCAAAGAAAAAAACAAGTGGGAGAATGTTGGGTATGCGTTTTATTATTTTCACAAGTAGTAGTGTCACATTTTTTGCTGCGTATTTCATGTTTCCTTGATTTTCATGTCCATTGTCGGGGGGGTTTTTGGCACATGGTTTTTACCGATGGTTTTCTATTTCTGGTTAAGGAATTAGGGTTGTTGACTAATCGAAGTCATTGGGTTAGGGTTTTTGATGTTGTTGGCTCCTATATGTATATTGTATTGTGAAACATGTATCATCATGAATGAATATAGAATATGTTGGTTTTCCTAGTTTGGGTTTCCAGGGGAAAAATCTCTGTGTAATGTTTGTATTTTACATTGTATCTTTTCTGTTCTTTTACTAAAAATATATTTGTAATAAATATTGTACAAGGTTAAAATCTACAAACCTAACAATACATCTTCCAAATATGGCCAAGACTAATGTCATGCATGATAATGTATTGTGTACTGGATGTTGATCAGTGGGGCATCATTAAGACAAGTGCCCGATCCTTCCAAATTATGTGGCGACTAACGCATCGAGTCCATTTCCATTAGGACAATCAGAATGGTGTGATATTTGCAAGTAGTGGGGCCATGTGCCACCCCACTGTCCCACATTATAGAAATATCATACAATGACTCACACCCCATTCTGTGAGTTTTTTAAATCTATAGGTCATGATGTCAATAGATTTCACTCCCTTCAGTTAATGCAAGACAACACTCAGGATGATTTTTAGGTACAAGAGGAGAAAAAGGGTGGTGAGCATGGTGGCACTAACCGAGGAAGATATAAAGGAGGAACATTAGGTGGATATGGTCACAGATGCAGATATGGAGGTGGAGGCAGTAGACCCCCCCACATGTATCAATTCTAGTGAGATTGGTCATGTCTCATTATTTTGCACTAAGTTGGATGTGCTATTTGCATATTGTGATAGTCTTGAACATGTAACCAAGGATTGTACCAACTTATTGAAGAAGTGGGAGGAAACAATACTAATTGTAACATGTTTCATGTCGAAACGTGCAAAAACAAGAAAGAGAAGAAAAAAGAATCAAACTTTCAGGTAGTGACCCATGAAGGGGTGAATACTCAGGCAGACTTCGATCATGGTGAATTCTTAGGTCAAAAACCAGATGGTAAGATCAGGAAGGCACCAATTCCCCCTCTTAAGTTTGATGTTGCCCAATAGAAGTAGTTTTTGCGTAATGTGCAGAAGGCTCTGGAAGCTGAAAGAGCATGTGAGGAGATCCAACGCATGACTCAGAGGTCTCTTGAAGAGGATTTGATTCAAGAGGAATTGTAGATGGAAACACATAGGTCATTAGAGGAAGCACGGATCTACAACGAAATGTAGTGGGCGAAGCAGAATTCCCTGGAAGAAGCTCACATGCGTGAAGAACTTTAGGACATGATGAAAATATATTTGAAGGAGGCTCACGTGCGTAAGAAAATCCAGTGCACAACCCAAATATCGATAGAGGAAGCACAAATACAGACTATGTTGTGATGAGTTGAGAAAAAATCCTATGCAGAACAATGCCAGGAAGAGTTTTAATGAAAAACATGTGCATAAGCCTTGCGCAACTTAGGTTGCATGGAAGAAACTGAAGAGCAATTAAATACCCTCTTACACTACTAGTTGCGATTTCTTAAAGACACAAAAGATGAAATTAAGTTGACCCAAATGTTAACTGCTTGCATGAAAGAATAAGGAGACTAGCCCACCATATCAAATCCGCTGCCAGAGAGAGATGTATGCCAGGTCAGCAAGCAGAAGCACATTCATTGAGAGTTCAAGATGACAGTAGAGCTTGGTGGGTATGACATGGATGGATTTATGTTAAATCTGGGATTCAACGTGAATATTTTTCCCAAGAAGTATTGGGAAGTGATGGGTAATCCTAAGTTAGTCTAGTCGTCCATCCAACTCTGATTAGCTAATAAATACAAGATCTATCCCATAGGTTGACTGGAGCAAGTATAGGTCAACATCGAAGGAGTGAAGACAAAGGTCAATTTTGAAGTCATTAAGATCATGGATGAGTTTGATCCATATCCCGCATTATTGGGAACTGATTGGGTCTTTGACAAAAATGCAGTGTTAAATTTGAGGAAGAGGTAGATGTCCTTCGAAACTAACCCCTTGCACATGGTCGCTCCACTGGACCCATATGAGGGTGACCACTACATTGATCTCGTAGATGAGGATGAAAAGAGCTTGGGAGTTGAAAATATTTACATGGTCATGGAGCATAGGGAGGACTACATAAACCCCACCGCAGATGAATAACTAAGTTGGAGTGTCAAATATTATGACATGGATTTTGATGATACACTAGATAAATGAAAAAATAATCTCTATGAAGTGTCCATGTGCAGATGCGCACGAATCACAAAAGTAGTGTGATGGATTGAGTCTGAACTTTCTGATGCCCCGTGGTTTAATGGTGCCAGGACGGTGGAGGAATTTCTACCACGTATGGAGAGTGTTGGAACTCGACCAAGTTTTGGATAACCTTGGTCATGTTTGACCATTTTTGGGACTTCGACAGGCTAGTCAAAGACGGAGCACCAGGCGAAGCAGAGATCATGGGATCTCGGCCCCTTTTTAGGGAAATTTTGGGTTTAGGGGGTATGTAATGGGTATGGGAAGTCGGCCCATGGGTTTACCCATGTTTAGGCCCATTTTTTAATGTATAAATAGAAATCTAGGCAATGTAAGTAAAGATACCTAGTAGAATCGGCTTAGTGCGGAGCTAGAGGCTTTGTGCATACTATGTGTTGAGACTTGTAGAGCTAAGTGAAAGTGATTGTAAGAAGCTTGTGTGCAGACTGTGTAAGAAGGTTTTGTGCTGTGACCTAACTCGGGGAAGGAGGATCTAACGAGGTGCGCACATATTTCCTGTACTATGCAGAGTGGGGTTTTTGGGCTCTATGCATGTAAGAATATTGACATAAGATAATAAAGAAGAGAAGAGTTGGTGGACGTAGCCCCATGCTGGGGTGGATTTCTTTGTGCATTATGGTTGTTATATTGTTCATATGATTTTAAGCTTAGTGCAATAATGAATGTTTAGATGAACCTAATATGACAGATTAAGTGCTTAGTGACATGAATGAATGCTAGATCTGATATCCTTCCATATGCTAAGTGGTTATATGTGTTAGATCTGGTTGAATACTGTGTTTTTTTGTAATTAGGGTTTGGATCTGCGATGTGAATAAGGGTTAAATACCGATGAATGATAACTGTTAAGTGCTTTGTTAGAGTGGTGTAATCACAGATCCGTGTCCCATCTAGGTTGCATACATTTGAGTCTTGCAACCACCCTTGCCTCTACCTCGGGTGAGACTTCATCTACTTGGCAGGTGTTTCCGAAAGGGTCAGTAGTTAGGGTTTTGTTGAAGCATTCAACCCTGGGTCTGCCCCTGTGCCAAGAGAAAGAACCATTCCTACAGAGCAGAGACTTCAATTCATGGATTTAGTGGCTTGAGGGACCCCCGCACAGTGGTGGGAGACCCACCACCCAAATATTTAGAGATGAGAGTAGGTGGTCAAGTTCATCAAAGTTCTATTCTAGCGAATCACTGAATTTGAACTAGCCAACCGATATAAGGTCAATGAGGACCCTCAGGAACACCTCTCATTTTGTGAACAATGCTGGACTACTAAGAATGTACTACAAGCCCAATGGGTCCATCGGTTTGTCCATATCATGGATATGATTTGTAGAAGCTAATACATACAGGAGGAACTTAGAAGGAAAACAAGTGAGTGGACCCATATGAGTTCCCAATTTCTTTCAACATTTAGGTTCACTGCAAAGGATATAGTTCTCAGTGAGGTGCTCTTTCAGGTTAAGGAATTCATTTTTCATCGTCATCCAAAGGTTGTCAGCCCTAGAGTGTTCTACTCCTACCACCACCCGGTGTCCAAACTTAAAGAAGCAATACATTGCGGGAAGGTTTATGTGGACAATATTGATGACAAAGACACCCATGACATCCAGATAATAGAATCAGAAGGATAATGCACACTAAAGGGGAAGACGACAGATACCACCACACCAAACTATAATGACCCCATAAATACTAAGAAGCATAATATTGGTATGGACGAAGCACACAAGATGGTCATTATTGGAGGTTATTGGGATAAATATATAGTCACTCAATTCGTTGGCCTCGTTAAGTGATCCAAAAATCCTTAGATACCAATTATTTATTAAATACACATAAACATCCAACCAGATGCATAAAATGAAGATCGTCTTTGACTATTTGAAAAAACACATGTGGATATGCTTATATGTCAATAAAATTCATAAATAGTGATGAATATTGAAGAATAATGAGATTACACAACAAAAAATAAAAGAACTGAAATTACATATATGGATGACATAATTCACTTGATCTTCAAAGCCCCTTTAGATAGTATGACTATTCTTCATCATCTCAAAATATTGAATTACATATAATATGAGCTTCCAAAAATCCAATTTAATGGACTTTCTTTAATTCCACTACTCAAAACAAGAATATGAGTTCACCATTGAAATCCTTGCGAAATTATGATAAATTTGAGTATAAAGTCGACTAAATTCTGAATAGGCTCAATTACACGCTCTTTGACATGTAAAAAAATGTGTTAAGAGCTCATTAATAGAAATTTGAACTAATACTTTTGCAAATTACCTCTGATCACAAAACATACTTCAAATTCATGATCCTTGTGGAAAAATGAATCCAACGAGTATAAACTTGCTTAGGTGTGGACAATATACTTTATGACGCACTTTTTCATGCAACACATAAACTTATGCAATCTTGGCATACACTTCTATGCATTTTGTACCTCGATATATGTTCATTCTTTGGGATCCATGCACATTGGGATCCAAGCCTTTAAATAGGCCACGGGATAAAACTTCTCTTCCCCAATTTTGGTAACTTAATTCCACATTTAGGTGGAATCCCGTAACATTCGGGTTAGTTGGATTAATGGTTAAACCGTTGGCTAATTATAGAGGAGGTCACGGGTTCTATTCTTTGTGATTCTCTCTTAGTTGGCATATCTTTTGGTTGGTTTTAATATATTCTTTCAACCATATATTATATGGTTTTGTTGGTTTGAAATTTTTTATCCCCCATGCATGTTCTATGGGATCGGTCGCATGTATTGTGTATATAAACCGGGGGTTGGTGCTAGCCCTCGGGCCCTTTCCCCCCCAAAACAAAACTTTACCTAAATTCAAATATAATTTAAGCCATATGTAGGTTAAGAATCATGTGATGGTGCGATGGAAGGGGAGGCTTTGTGAAGGCTTATGGAGGTCATGGGTTCGACCCCTATTGACTCCATACTTTTGATAAACATTAACCAATATTGGCCAATGGAAGGTCGCCACATGGAAACATCTCATTGGCTATCCCTAGCCATGTGTCAGCATGCGATTTGTCCACCTAGATTTATAGACTTTTCCAATCAACTGCCAACTAATCATGCCATCTCACCTGATTTCCATGTCACCATTGTATGGCCTGTATGTTCATGTGCCATGTGTCACCCTTCTAGTGGTGACATGTGTCGCCCTTGAATTTTTCCCTTTGATGTTTTTTCTTGTTGACCAAACTTTGACTAGCCAAAAATTATTCATACAAACTTCGTTTGAGGTGATTTTTACGTCGTTGGAAAGCTATCGCCGAGCTCTACGCAGTGAAGTAGTTTTCAAGAGAATTTGAGAAAGTAATAATTTGAGAATTTCTAGGTCCTTCTAGTCCTTTGTGAGCATTTCATATCCTCTTGGATCTCTGTGAGTGTTCATGGATCCTCCTAGATCACACCTCGCCACTGAAGAACTTCCAGGCCTATAAAAGTATGGATTATTCAAAAATGAAGTGAGAATTATTTTTCCTCACTTGTTCACTATCATCCATCCTTCCTGCTTGGATAACGAGCAGCTGACACATCACAACCATAATGAAGAATGAAAAAACATTGTTGACCAAATTAACCATTATCTTAAATCCACAAACTCCTCCATTCATTATTGCAGTAGCCAACAATATTCCAATGATTAGTAATAAACTTATCAACAAAACTAAATGTACAGATGAAAAAGAGAATGAACCATCAATATATCTTCCTTTCTTAACAGGAACAACATCAACCAAAGGACTTGTGTTACTTTCAACTGTAGGATGTCAATATGGATCCTAGATACTAGAATTAACTAGCATGTTCCCTGTAGTGACAACTGTTAAATTAGTCTTCATCTGTTGAGCTCTCACAATGAACTGAATCCCTTCCTTGAAAATAATATACTTGTTTTGTTCCTTGTATAAAATGTATTTCTTTTCATACAAGGATGGAATTCCCAAAACCATTCCGCAAATGTCAAGTGGAACCACATATAACTCCACCTCATGAATGAAACTGGATGTGATCAAAAAATGTAACTTGCATTAATTAGTTACATGTACCTAAGCATTATCACAAATCCAACCCAAAGGATACAATCTCGGATGAGGCCTAGTTTCCAAT
>JASDQU010682979.1:45917-72420 GCA_032191745.1 Picea mariana
GAAATTATTGTTTTAAGTGGCATGACCCAGCCTGGGTGGCTGGGTATATTACAATAAATACAGTTTTGCAAGATTTTTTGTGTGGCATATCCCAGTAGGTCTAAGATTGGGCATGTTACAATATGGTATCAAAGATACAGTTTCCAACATCGATCCTGGATGAGCCAAGCAATATGATCGAGTCACTTGAGTGGAATTGAGAAAAAACACCAATTTATGTTGTTAAATTCATTAAAAATTGGAGGAAATTGGCCATAGTGGAAATTTTTTTGTAATTTAAAACTTGTTCAAGAAAATTCATACTTGGAATTGGTTGAATTTGAGGCATAATGAGTGCACATGCGACTTCGTTAAGTTTCAAAATCAGAGAACAGAAAACTCTCTTTGCGAGAAGGAGAATGAACTATATATGTTCAGGAGGGGACCAAATCCTTCACAACCATCGAATCTAGAAAATGAGCATGGCGGTTAAACACTCAATTCCTTCATACTTCATTGCTTTGACAATTTTTAATTTCTTGTTGAAAAGGATGAAAAATCCTCGAAGCTACGAAGTCCCGGAGAGAATCTACTCACTATATCACAGGGAGAATTGCCAACTGTTGGATTTGGCCAAGGACAGATCTAGGTCATCGGATAATGCAAATATCGGGAGAAGAATCATTGGGGAGAAGATCAGATCCCAACCGTCATATCTGCGTGTGAGCGATAGATCTCACAATAGTTCGAAGGTTCGACACTCTAGAAGAAATGATTCCTTATGCTGCTAGGATGAAAATCTCTCGAAGTCCAAACTCTAGAGTAAATCTAGATCATTGGGCGTCTGGGACACGTGTGAGCATATTCTCGAACCTTTGAGAGTTTGAAAATATGGAAGATTGAGGGTAAAAGGTTTTTGGGTGTGAAAATTTTTGAATCCCTAAATCCCGTAGTCAATCCAAGTTGTCCGTTGATGGGGACACGTGGACCGTAGATCTCAACCCATCACCAATTCAATGTTTGGCAGTTTGAGGGTTTGTTGGTGATCAGCAGCGAGAAATCATGAAGCTTGAAGTTTCGAAGGAGATCCTAGTTGTTGGTTGTGGAAGGATCAAGATTCGTCGATATCAGTTTCAACGTTCGACAGTTCAAAGGTTCGACACTCTGGGAGAAACAAGTTCTTAAGATACTAGGAAGAAAATCTCTCGAAGTCTCGAACTTTGGATTAAATCTAGACCATTCGTGTTTGGGGAAACGTTTACGCAGAATAATGTATATCAAGGAGTTTTCCAGTTTTACGTTCGAATGTTTTGAAGTTTTCTAGTGGGGAATCCTCTGAAGCCAGGAGTCCCGAAGTCCCAAAGCGCCAAAGTGACGTGACATGCCGATGTCACCTAAGGTGACATTGACCCACTTTATGCGAGCCATGTGTCATCTTGTTTCACGCTTTTTACAGACTATTTGTGCCAATTGGAACTTGACATGTGTCACCCATCAATTGGGTCACATGTCATCTCCATACTTTTGACACATAGCACCCCTGGTGCATAGTTGCTAAGGAGACACCACAAGTTCAAAAATTTGACATTCGAGGAAATTGGAGTATGTGGTTGCAAGATCCTCTGAAGCGTGAAGCTCTAGAGAGCCTCTCTAGGAGTTCAATAGTTTGACGTTCAGGAGAATTAAGGTGTGGTGTAGTAAAAAGCACCAAAGCCCAAAGTAGTGGAACACCAAAGTAACAAACTGTCGAAGCACTAGTGCAGGAGTTCGCTAGTTCAGTGTTTGGGAAAATGATGTGTAATGTTAGCAAATCCTCTGAAGCCAAAAGTTCTGAAGAAATGTAACCCTGAATATCTGAAGAAGCATCTATTCAAAATTTCACTAATTCGTCATTCGAGGAAAATGAAGTGTGATGAAGGTGAAACCTCTGAAGCCCGAAGCTCTGAAGCATCGGAGCCCTGAAGCTTCGAATAAGTACCATTCAAGGAGTTCGCCACTTCGACATTCGAAGGGAATGTTGTGTGGTTTAGGAGAAACCTATGAAGCCAAAATTTAAAGAGCCTCGAATTCCTGAAGCTCCGTTCAGCTAAGCGTTGTGTCATAGCCCATGCTCATATGATATTTTGGCCGAAATAAAGGGGGGCTAGTGCCCAAATTTTTTATTTTAAAAGATAGAAAGGGGATTTGAGAAGGAGCCCGTGGATTACTGATTTGTGTGGATATACAGTTGAGGGAAATCAAAGGATTCTATGAACCTTATGATAGGATTCAACACAGGTCCAAGAGCTAATTCGGCTTCGAAGAACAAGAACAATTGTATAGGGATTGACCTCATAAAAATGTTGAATTTTCAAATGACCATAATTTTCTACTTAAGAATCAGAATTGAGAAAGGAAGCAGTCATTGGAAAGGT
The DNA here is from genome assembly GCA_032191745.1 of Picea mariana. NCBI lineage: Eukaryota > Viridiplantae > Streptophyta > Pinopsida > Pinales > Pinaceae > Picea > Picea mariana. The sequence continues at coordinate 48,311 of JASDQU010682979.1, forward strand.
CTTGGAAATATGATTCCATGTGTTCACCCATAATTGAGAATTGAGCATCTTAGATCACAGGAAGTCAGAAAGAATATTTCTGGTGACCATAAAAGGAAAAATTGTGCATATGTTACCAAATTGTGCACAACAGGCTGAAACAATGGAAGACATGGTCATAAGTGTACCTAGGATCTATGTCACCCTGAACAACAAGAAAGCTAAGTTTTGATCACATATGATTGAAGTGGAAGATGGCTACAAGAGCTAAAAGAAAAAAATGAATGAGATGGTTAAGGCATGTACGATGGACATGAATGGACTGAGCACCAAGGCAGACTTGAACATCCTACCTTTAGGTTCTTATGACTATCTAATTGGTATGGAGTGGTTAGACCAACACCATGATATCCTAGAATTTCATAATAAGGCATTTAATTCTCTATATGAAGAAGGGAACCTAAGGACAATATAGGGAATTCCCAAGGCAATAACTATCAGAGAAATTTCAGCATTGCAGCTGAAGAAATGTTACCAAAAATGATGTTTTTTTTTAATATGGAAGAGTTTGGACCTGGTATTAAGAATGAACTGAGGAACTCGAGGAAATAATTTTATGTCAATAATATCCCACAATATGAACAAATTCCAAGACTAAAGAATGTTAAGATATGAATCTAGGTCCAACTATAAAGTTTTGGAAATCCGCTACAAGAAATCCACTCATGTTAATTAGAGTGATCAATGGAATTTGGGTATAAGAGTATATCATATAGTGAATGAAGTAGTGAAAGTCCATTCACTCTAAAGGATACCAATTTACAAATAAGGAAGTAGAGTGTGGGCATATCTTCTCTAAAAGATTGATAGGTTAAAATGCTATTTTTTCTAATAAAGATAAACAAGGAGTATATTTGGAGATACGATGTAACATCTCCAATGATCAGTCCTACAATTTGGAGATAGAACCTCCATTATTTCTATCAGAGTGCGTAGTGGAAGCATGGTAAGAAGGCCGTCGATATGGCATGAAAGAAGTTGATTATGCAAGTCAGGTTGAAATCAAATGGGTCCAAACACGAGGAAGTAATGGTTCATTAATAAAATCCAAGTACTGATATGATCAATCAAGGAAAGGATAAATCAATTTGCTTCAAGAAAGAAATTGGTGTTAAATATCTAAGGTTAATCATAGAACATGACTAGAAATATAATTTGGTCACGATAAGAGTTTGATCAGAGGGATCCAAGTAATAGTGGAATGATGAAAATTAATATCAACATAATATATGGTTACAAGTATGAAAAGTAGACAAGAAAGATTCCAGGATGGAGTCAAGTCCTTGAACATTTTAAGATAATTGAAGAATAAATCACGAGGTAGATATCAAACTAATAGGGATGCATGAAAACACTCCAAGTGGGACAACAAAAATAGTAGAGGATTGTTGATGCATTCCAAAAGTGTTGAAGGTATTTCCACAATATCATGGAGATATCAAGTAAAAAATAACTTAAAAATGAAATGAATTTCTAAAGAGAAATCAATAAGGAACCATGAAGAAGAAAAAATGTTCTACGCTTGGTATAGAATTAAAAATATATGGTACCTAAAAAGAACCCATATCAAGTGGAATAGAGCCATGAGTGACATTCCCAGAGGATGGAAGTATCACTGGAAATTATTATGACAATTAAAAGCAGTGTTAATTACTTCCAGTTAATTCTATATGTAGCTGCTAATGAGGCATATGTGCATCCGTATAGTATGATAGAGATTGCCTATGCAAGTCAATTTTGAGGCTAGGTGGCTAAGAAAATAGAAGAGGATGGTGAAAGAAACCTCAAGTACTAAAGTATTCAGCCAGGAAAGTGATGAAGTAGTTCAGTCCCAAAAAGTAAATGGATGTTGAAGAACCAAAGTCTATAAGAAAACATGATTGGAATTATAATTTTTCCAAGTGTGAGGTGGGTTAGATGGATCCAAAAAATAAATGAATATTGAAGGTTAATATCATCATAGTACATGGCTAAAATTTTTAAAGTGATTACAGTGAGAGCACAAGAAGATTTAGGAATCCAGGAAGAATTGAAGACTTCTAGGAACATCAAATAAAAGTGGTACAGGGAAAAAGAGGTTGCTGCAATTACTGTAGCAACAATTATGTTATGGATTGTTGGACAACCATACACAGAAAGAGAGAATTCTTGCATGTTTGCAAGTACTTATACTAATGTTGTTGTATATGGAAGGAAACAAGAGAAAGTTGAAGTGTTGATTATAAGACTAATAAAAGAGGCATGGGAGCTTCTACTATTCTCAACTAATCAGGTAGAATCAAATTCATTCAATGAAAACTATGCAGGTATGAGTTTTATTCACTCTTATTGCATAATTAATGAAGGAAATTTAGGTAATAATTTCCTCATCCAGATTTATTTTATAAAATCACATTATTATTTTAGAGGAATGCATTAATGTGAATAAGATACCACTAGGTGTGGTAAAGGCTGAAGGCCTGTAATAAATATCAAATATTTTTATCTTTTGAATGCACACACTAACATAGTAGCATGTCATGTTAATTGGATTATGAGGTAATAAACAAAGCAATAAAAGGTATAAAACTGTTATAGGAATGGATGCCAGAAAAGCTAGTCATGTATGAAACCATGATATGGTTGGTTATGGAAAGGCTACGTACCACACAAATATCCAATGAACTTCCTGTTGTGCCTCTTTTGTCACCTAAATGAGAAAAACAGAAGAGATTACAAGTTTAGTTGGGTTAGCTAAGCAATATAGCAGTCCAAGGGTTAGAAGAATAAACATAAAAGATTAAGCTAAGAATTAAACTAGGAAAGGAAAAAACAATTAAACTATTGTGCATAAGGACATAAGAACAAGAAACAAACAAGACTCATGTCACCAATGGAAAGTATTGTATTAGTGAAAAGAAAACACCAAAGAGAAAGGGGACTTTGGGTCCCTTCTTCCTCCATGGGAGGGCTCTTGGACCCCCAAGATTGAGCTCTTCTTACAACTTGAAAACTTGAAAGAAATGGTGAAAGAATCCCAAGCTAACCCACTCAAAAGGTGATGTGGATTGCCCAAATGGAATGGTGCTAGTATGCCCTTGATGAGGAAAGCAGTTTCCCCAAGAGAATAGCAAGAGAATAACCTTGCAAATGAATTCCTTCCTTATGTAGTGCACCCATGGCCTTGTTTTATAGCACCACTTTGAGGTATTGTGCAACCAACATTTAGTGTGAAAAGGGGTTGTTTAGGGCACCTTTAGGTCTTTGACCAGCCAACCAGCCAGATCCAGATGAGATTTGGATGTCAAATCGACTTGGAAGCTGAACCAGAAGTGGGTGGGAGGCTGACCAACATCATGAATGCGCCATTCTCAGGTGTGCATGACTTTTAATGTCCACAATCACGCATCGTGCGCATGTGCGCTTTTCCCGTTTCTAGATGGCGCATGTGCACGCGAGACCTGTATAGTCATAACACATCTTGATTTTATAACTGGTTGGATAGTTTTAGACCTTTTGGAAATGATTTTTTGGTAATTTTGGTCCATGGGTGAACTAATAGCTGTTTGAAGATGCTGGATTCCTGTAACCATTTGAGGACAAAATTTCAGTGATAACAGATGCCCCCTATTGGATGAGGTTAGGAGCATACGGATAGCTGAAATTCATCAATGTTTCTTCTACTGAGAGTACTTTTGTAAGAAAGAGCGATAGTGAGAGTATCAAGAGTGAACCATTGGAGGGAGAAGCGAACCTATAGGACCCAACCTTTCGCAAGGTGTGGAAAATAAATTGTGTACAAACGAGGTAGGAATACCCCATGCTCGTGTCATGTAACTCAAAAAAGGGTGTTGTATAGTAACTGAAACTGTGTGTTGATGTAGATAATTGCAGGACCCTCGGGGGTGGTTTTGATAAAGGTAGAGGACAATTCTGATGAGGAACAATACTCTGAACAGTAGGCAATGATACTTGTAAGAAGTATCATGGATTCTGTGGGCATTGATAGCCCAAAAAAGTTCAGAGGTCTTTGGAAAATATAAAAAACAACTGCAATAGTTGCAAAGTAAGACCCACCATAACATGAGAAAGTGTTGAAGTTGAATGTTATGGGGGTCAACAACAATAGAGCGAAATGATGGTTCTTCCTGTGCCATCCGAGACTCCTCATTGTAAAGGTAATGAGAGTCAAGATACTGTCGCCCTTCTGGAAATTGTGCTGATGTCGACAAAAAGGAAGACATGACTCCAAGAAGCAAAGGGCTTCGTGAAATCCACTAGGTGAGGTCAGGAACTGAGGAGGTACATGGATGAAGTCAATATGCGTGGAGACTCAAGAATTCTCGTGGTTGGGGATATATGTGAAGTATAAGTGGTCGCAACCATTCAACTAGGTCGAGTATTAGGGGGACAACGAGATGTGGGATAATTTTTGCTAGAGGTAGGACAAAGTGAACAAACTCAGAGAGTAGAGGTAGGTGGCCTTTGGGATACTTAGAGTTTATGGATGATGTCAACAGGAGTAGGTGATAAGGAATGCCCCAACCAAGGGCGACATGGGTTGCGTTTTCCAAGAAGGTCGCCAAAGGTGATGACAAAAAGCTATGTAAAATGCTGGAAACAATGAATTAATTACAAAAAGAATTAAAAAATCAATGGGGATAATAATGCAGATATAGAAATGAGTGCCCTAGTGTAAGATGGCTTGGACGAATGATAGTGCAAGTTACTTGGAAAATGAGTGGAGGGTTAGGGCCCCATAGGTGAGTTTCTATATTTAGGGCAATGCATGGGGGATGAATTGGATGGTTAATGATACTGTGGGGGTGCAGTTAAAATAGAACCATGATGAAGTAACCTTGGAGTCCATTGGGAAAGCTAGCAAAATGAAGAGAAGGGGTATGTGGCTGGTTCTTGACGATGCATAAGACTATCGCGACTCCCATCCCTAAAGGGTGAAAAAGGCATGAGTGTCAAAGTGCCAAGGGGGACTATGAATGAGACAACTCATATCAATGAGAGTGCTACCGGGTGATAGTACCGAAATGCAATGGGGGTAATAGTACTACAGATCCCGATGTAGGGATCCTAAAGGAAAAGATCGAAGGGTGTAACTAGAAAATGCATTGTGATATTCAGAGGGAAAGACTACATGCCAGTGTCGATAATATACCTAAAGGGAGACTGCTGAGATATGATGAATAAGTACCTGCACACATGAAAAATGAATACCTAATGTGAACGATATCTAAAGAGAAAGATCATAAAGTAGTTATTCAATAATGTAATCATGCATACTTGAGCGTAATATGAGAAAAAATGTCGCCTAGGGGATAAGGATGGAAAGTGTCCCGGGGAATGGAATGGTGTAGTGGACAAGATGTTGATCCCGTGGTTGAAGACAGATCGAAAAACGAACATATGGAGCTCCCGAAATGGAGTCTGGAATTTTGGAAAAAAGGACTATATATAGCTGTAGGTTCCACACTACCACCTCATTTTTACCTGTTGTCAGAGTGATTGGATGAGAGATATTTAGAGGAGATTTAGAGATTCCGGGAGAACGAGGAAGCCGATTCAAAACCAGCAAGATTCAAGTTAGTTGTCTTATCATCCTGCATAAAATTAGGGTTTATATTTTTGGGAAGGGCCTGTACGAAGGGTCGTACAGGGGGTTTTGTGGGCGTGGGCCCTCCAGTGCACGGGTGATCAAGAAATATATGCGCATGGGTGTGCGCCTGTAATGCGGGTATCTGCACCTGGGGGTGCCTTAATGGGGGAAACAGGCGCACATGGTATGCACGCCTGTAAGATTAACAGTTGTGCATGCGTGCGCAGTTGTGTAGTGAACAAGCGCGCTATGATATATGCCAATCTAGTACAATGTTAGCCATGTTATCTGTGCGTTGATTAAATTGTCTTGGAATATGTGTAAATGTAATGAAATCAAAATGTCGAGAAAAAAGTCTAACTTGCAGGTATTTGTGAAGGAGGCAAGAATCGTGAACATGGTACACATTATTGAGCTGGAGGACGACCAGTTGGGAGTCTAGTAAGATGCTAATGTGATGAATACGATGATGGCTAGCATCGGTGAGGAGACCAATGACGATAGTGTACTCGACTTGGTTGTTGGTTGCTAAGCCTAAACATATGCCATTGGAGTGGAGCAGTTCATGTGAGGGGGAATAGAGGGCCTAAGCAGTCGAAGCAAGATTCTGTGTCCAACGGCTGGCGCCATTGGCATAAACAATGTGGTAGGCCGATGGATGAGGCATCTGTCAATAACACAAATGATAGTTTAGATGTGAGGTATGGAAAAAAGATTAAAAACACTACAAAATAAATAACCTAGTGTATAATGGCTACTCTTAGGCGTAAAATTTCTTTAAGTACAACCCGTTGATGGGTTCTTTGAGAGAGAGGCCCTCGCGGGAAGCCAGGATGTATGCACCTTTAGTGAGGCAATGTTGGATAATGTAAGGGCCATGCCATAGTGACTTGAATTTTCCATGGATGAGGGTATCATGAGAGATATCATAAGCAAGGACGAGGTCGCCTTCGTGAAATGAGCGAAGGTTGACATGACAATCAAAGGTGGCTTTTGACCATTTTTTGGCTGCCTCATTGTTCTGTAATGAAGATCGACGATCTTCATCTAGGGAATCTAAGTTCATCAAACGTTGCTCCATTGGAGAAGTGTCGGGTAATAGCTCAATTGCAGTGCGTAAAGTGGGAATTTCTCACTCGATAGGAAGAGTGGCCTCAACCTCGTGGACTAGATGAAATGGTGTGAAACCAGTGGTAGTTTTCACAACCGTACAGTAAGCCCATAGCACATAAAATAACATATGATGCCAATTGGTCTTATGTTTGTTAACTGTGCACTGCAACATGGTCTTGAGGACCTTGTTAACTGCTTCGACCTATCCGTTGGACTGAGGGTAGTATGGTGAGATGAACTCGTGGGAGAATCCTAACCTGGATGAGAGTTCGACGAAAATCTCATTCTCAAAATGTTTCCCGTGATTAGAGACTAGTTGGAGTGGTACTCCAAAGAGGGATATGACGTGGTTAAAGAAAAAATGCGTTTTGGTGTTAGTGGTTTTATTGAAGGTAGGCATGGCTTCAACCCACTTTGTGAAGTAATCGACTGCGACGATGATGTATTTGTGTCCATTGCTGGATGGTGGGTTGCAAGTCATGAAGTCGATGCCCCATTTACAAAAGGGGCCTGCAGTAATGACTGGGTGTAGGAGAGCAGGTGGTGCGCGTGCTTTGTTGGCATAAAGATGGCATATATCACATCACTTCATGACATGAATGCAATCATGAAATAATGTAGGCCAAAAGTAACCTGCACGGATGATTTTCTGAGCAGTGGACATCCTCGAGAGGTGGCCCCCACAAGCGTCTTTGTGGTAGTCGTTCAAGACTCTATTGGCCTCATCAGTAGTCAAGCATCGACGGAGTATGGTGTCGACCCCTTGCCGATATAAGATATCTCTAATGAGGAGATAGCAGGGGACCTGATAGAGAATACGTCGATGATCATCTCGTGAGAGGGGGTTACCGAACTTTTGGGTTCGAAGGTAGACGAGGAGGTCTCCCTACCAAGGATCATCCGAAGTGATGTAAAAGAGATGTTCATCGGGGAAGTCGCTATAGACGGGGGAACTGGTAGTATCGGAGGGGAAGACTGTGACAAGATCAGCGAGGATGAGAGCTTTCTTTCTCTTGGGTGTTGAAAATTCGAGATCGTACTTCTGAAGGATAACGATCCATCGGGGAAATTTACCGTTAATTTTTCGACGACTGAGAAAGTATTGCATGGGGTTGGAATCTGCTATGACTTTGGTTGTGTGGAGAAGAATGTAATGGCGCAGTTTCTGGACTGCGAGGATGACTGCAAGGGCTAGTTTCTCTTCGTGATTATATTTCAAGGGTGGTCCTGAGAGGTTTTTACTAATGTAGTAAATGACATGCTCACGATCATCATCTCCTATTTGAACGAGAACTCCTGCTACTGAGATGACTACCGTTGATATGTAGAGAATATAGTCAGGATTATAGTCAGGTGAACTAATTAAAGGGGCATTGGAGAGTGCCATTTTAAGATCGTTGAAATAATTTTGGGCATGTTCATCCCAGTGGAATGGGATGTCATGGCGTAGTAAGCGAAGGAAACCATGTGCTCGAGTGGCATAGTCTGGGACAAATCACCATAAAAAGTTATCTTTTCCTTGTAGGTTTTGGAGTTGGCGTAAATTCCGAGGGGGTGGAATTTCGGTGATGGCCTGGACTTTGAGGGCATCCACAGTAATACCACTTTGGGAAACGATGAACCTGAGGAGGTGCCCGACAGTGACATAGAACATGCACTTGAGGGGGTTCAAGAGGATGTTGTACTGATGACACCTTTGGAAGATAATTCATAAATCATCAAGATGCTGAGTGCATTTTTTAGATCGAGTTGTGAGATTGTCCAAGTATGCGAGGATGATATGAGACAGATCATGAAAAATGTATGTCATAGCCCATTGGAAAGTTGCGCCAGCGTTCTTTAGGCCAAAAGGCATGACACAATATGCAAAAATACCCCAAGGGGTGGTAAATGTGGTCTTGTATTGATCGGTTGGATGGATTTGGATTTGGTTATAGCCAGAGAAATCATCCATGAAGGATAAAGCCTCGTGGCCTGCGTAGTCGTCGATAATTTGATCGATGAAGGGCGTTGGAAAGTTGTCTTTGGGACAGGCGTGATTGAGATCGTGAAAGTCCATGCATACACAGATGGTGACCTATTTTTTGTTAATGGGGACAGGGTTGGAGACCCATGAGGTATAGACGATGGGGTAGATGAACCCAACATCATGTAATTTTTCAATCTCGACTTTGATGGCCGCTTCTTTGGTTGGGTGTAGCGTTCGTTATTTTTGGTGAACCAGTGTGATATCAGGCCAGGTGTTTATGCAATGTTAGAAAATAGAGGGATCAAGGCCAGGCATCTCTGTGTATGACCAGGAAAAAATATCCCGGTATTCTTGGAAGAGGGCTTTGTAGGCGGTGATTTCTTCAGGAGTGCATGTGGCGCCAATGGTGATTTCCTCGACGACTCCATTTTTTATGGAAATATTGATTTTGATGGTAGGGGAAATGTTGGCCATATTGCCTTCTTCAAAAGCATCAGGGGTAGGGATAGGGTTGTTGAACTAGTCGATATGCCCTGATGGGATAAACTCCTTGGTTTCAATTGCGTATATGGGGTGTTGATTAGGAGGCATGAAGGCTTCCTGTGAAAGGAAGAGCGCTCTGTGGTGTAGCGCATTCCATGGGTAGTTGGGGGTGGTTAATTCCTCGAGTATGTCCTCGTCATAGTGGAATTGTTAGGAATACAAGGGATTGAAAAGAGTGATATCGATGATTGTCACCATGTGGTTGTCTTCTCGTGATGAAGGAGCAGGGGGAATGATGCAATGAGATTGCAATGGTTCGCTCGACATAAACCAAATATCGAGATATTGAGGGTTATAAATGGTAGTTGGGTGTAACATTTTCATGGGGAAATGAACGGGGGAATTGGGGGGATTTGGGGGTAAATCCTTGTACAAGTCATCCAAGAACCATGGAGAAGTAGGGAGTGCTTCTGGCTCAGGAGAAATAATATGAAGAATCTCTGGTGATGGGGTAGGGTTAATCATCAATTCTATAGAGGGTGTAGGAGTTTGAATCAGGGTCACTTGATGTTTCCTATATTCAATGATCATAGGACATTGATATGTGAAATGATCTAAGGATTCACAGAGAGAGCAAGGGCATCTCATACGTTCGTTGACTGAAGTCATGACATAATGGATGTTAGTGACGTTTGGTGAGGATGATGTAGATGGATTGGGTTCATGCTAGAAGCTCTGGCATACTGCTATTAATGTCTGTCAGAATTGAGGTAGTGCTGGGCAATGGTGTGTATAATGGCCATATTATGAACATATGGTGCAAGTGAATTTGGTTCGTAGTCCTTTGCTACTTATGTTAGGGGAGGTAGTGACAGTACTAGATGAAGTGACGAACGATGATGGTTTTTGATTGAGTTGAATTAGGTTACGTAACTTGGGTAGAGATGGGCATTTGTTGGTTGGGTGTCCATCTTTCTCACATAGTGCGCAAGGAGGTTGGACACATGGGGGTAGGGGAGCGGTGGGCTCTTTATTTTTATGTCTACCCCCAACTGTGGCAGCGGTGGTAGCGAGTGGGGATGTTGGTGGTGTTGTGGGAGTAGGTACTAGAATCTGCATTGGAAATCCTTCAGTTTGAGGAGGGAGGGATGGTTGAGGGACCATGGCGGGTGGATGTAGATACCATACTGGAATTGGCAGCACCATATTGGGAAGGGTAAGCATTGCGGATACTTGGAAAGCTTGTATGTATGGTGTAGGGTAAAAGAAGGAGATTTGAGTAATGGCTTGGGGAAATGTCTCCCAAACTGGGATATGGCCTTGGGGTGAGGTGAAATCGTGAACTAGTGTCTTTGACGAGTTCGATGTAGATTCTTGAGGGAGGAGCTCTGCGACTAGTNATAAGAGAAGCCTCAGTGGGAGGAAGGGTATCTTCAATGTCATTTCCTTTGGACAAGATGACACATACCTGATTGGAAGGATGAATGAGCGGTGGTGCACCATGGTAAGTTTCTAACAAGGATGGGTCTTTGAAAATTCTGGGCCCCATATTGATTAGTGGGTATGCCTCAGGATTAGTGTGGACAAAAGTGAGAATGTTATCGATGTTGGTAGAAGGGTTAGGCTCATAATGTGAAACTTGATCAATGTTAATGATCTTCCTGTTATGGGGGAACATCATGGTTCCAAAGACGAAAGAGACAACCGCCTTCATAGCGTACATGTAGCTACGACCGAACATGATATTGTAATTGAGTGGGGCATTGATAACTTCAATGTCAATGAGAATGGTCTTTCCCCCGAGTTCTACAGGGACATTTTGGAAGAGCCCTTCAGGAGAATATGGTCGTCTGTCATAAGCTCCTAAGGTAATGGCAGATGGTATGAGTTTGGGGGAACCAAGTTTCTGCCATACAGACTTGGACTTGATGCATGTGGATGCACCTTCATCAATGATGCATCGATGAACTGTAATGTTCCGAATTTTAATGGGGATTTGAAAAGCGATGAGACCGGGGAGGCGAGGTTCTCCACTATCGAGATCAAATGTGATGAGTTGAGTATTCATAGGGTCGACTACCCCCAAGGCGAAAATTAATGACTTTCACTGAGTGGGACAAGTTTGAAGTACTTCTAAGAGTGACATGGCAGCCGGGGATTGTGCCAAGTCATCGACCAAACTATAATTATGAGCCACTCTAGCCTGAGGGTTGTGGACATTCCTGTGCAATGGGATGCGAGGGATGCGAAGAGGTGTTTCTGTGTTAGGGCGAGGGATCATCAAAGGGGGTCCCGTTGGTGCTGGGATTGTTTCTGGGGAAATGGGAGGAGACTCAGAGGGTGCACTGTATTGAAGACTACGTGTTTGTAGGACTTCTTCCTCACTAGTGAGGAGGATAGTACGATCTACGAGATTGCTTGAATTGAGATATTGTCCCAACTGTGGTGGGGTAGACTGCATGTCTTGTTGGGTGTTCATCACTCCTTGGTGTGGAATTTTGTTCTGCAACATGAATGGGGGTGGTTGTTGCATGTATTATTGTGGGGCCTACTAAGGGGCAGGCAATGCTGGAGGATGTGGTCCATTCACATAGTCTTTCATCCGTTGAAAATCAACTATTTGGGGGCAATGATGAGTATAGTGAATGAACTCACCGCAAAGGGCACATGGGAAGTTGGTTTGAAGGTTATTGTTATTTTTCCCTTGACGTCTATTGTTGTTTCCCCCCTGGGGGTTTTGAGTCCCCTGATTCTGGTTGCCCCTAATAGGTTGGTTTTGTTGGGGGTGATTTCCGCCTTGACCTGGGTTGTTATTGTTCCAATTTTTTTCTTTCTTTTTGGCATTATTCGACTGATGGGTTGGATTTTCTGTATTCATCTATTCAAAATTTTGATATTTCTAAATGGGAGATGGTTGAAAAAAATTAACCCCAGCGTGAGGGTGTCCTTGTGGTGGAGCCATGGGCTGTGGATGGCTAGGAAATGGAAAGTACAGATTATGTTGTGGTAATGATCCGTAAGGTACATAGGAAGGCATGGCACTTTTTCTAGTACTTAGAGTATAAGATGAGGTAGATGGAGTATCAAAACTTGTTTGGATAGGTGGGTGTGTTGTGGGTGTCAGTGGTGGCCCACTAATGGGTGGAGGAAGGGAAACAGGGTATGGTTGTTGATAAGGGGGTGGAGGATAATAAGAGATTCCTCCATATGCCAGTAGATATTGAGGTGTGCCATACATTGGTGGTTGTTGGGGATGTGGATTGTGGTGTGTGGTGTTACCAATCAATCCATCTGCTAAGTGAGACATCCCAGGCTTGTCTTGGCCCAATGGAACGGGTCTTGGGAGATCAGGTAGTACTGTGTACAAGTATCTCGATTGTGAACAGATGAGGTTGTGTTGTTGAGCCTTACTGATGGCTTCTTCTTCTGATTGAGGGAAGGTGGAAGCCACATCTTTACCGAGGAGAGAGATAACTGATCTGAGAAACCAGTCAAGACATTGTTGTTTGGTGGTTTCTGCTTTGCACAAACTACGTCGTCGACGCCACTCATGAATGTGATCAGCAATATGTGTGGCTGAGGTTTGTTTAAAATCAGAGAGTAGTTCAAGACCATTGTCATGGAAGATTGGTAATTGGAAGAAAGTCAAAAATGCTTTGGCCAAAGACTCGAAAGTCACATGAGACCCTGATTTTTCGTCTACATACCACTTGGCTGATGGGCTAGTGAGTGTGCGTTGAAATAATCGTAGTCGGATGGAATCATCCATAATGCTGTTGGAAGAGCACCATAAGTGTAAAGTCATGACATGGTTGGCAGGGTCATCTCTTGCGTTTTCTTCAAACTTGGGGATATCTGAAGGTAGTTTGGTAGGCATTGCAGGCCATGTGGGGTCACGCAATATAGGATCATTTGTGAGTTTTCTTAGATATGGTATGTTGAGAGAGGCCAAATATGGCATCTGGAGTGGTGGTGGATGATTAGTTCCAGCCATGGTGTGAGTGTTTTGTGAACCTGACGCTTGAGGGGGACTAGGTGGGTTTGTACTTCCCCCTTGAGGAGAAGGTGCCCCCCTGCTTCCATGTAAAGGAGAGTGGGTGAGTGTTTGACCTTGGGAAGTGGACCCAAGTAGGGTGAACCAAGCAAAGATGATCCTAATAAAGTGACACTCACAGGGGTGTGAGAAGGTGGGGTTGGTGAGTTGGCAAGACTATGAACTCCTCCTAAAATAGGAGGGAGATTTAACAAGCATCTAGAATGACGGGGGTTCTGTGGGTCCCCTATGATGTCTGACTAGCTAAGTGGATGTGTGAAAATGGTGATGAGAGCAAATAAATGAACAAGAGATTTTGTTGTAATTTTTGGACCTTCACAATATATTTCACAGTTAGATATAATCACAAGGGTGTCATACATAAAGCAATTGATAAAGAAACATATATGTGGGTAGGTGGAATTTGTCCGCATGGGAGAACAAAGAAAACAAATGCTTGTGTCTTAAAATACATAACGTCATTCCTCTCAAATAGCACTGGACCTTCCAATAGTACTCAATAGTGGGGTCTGAAGCCACCGGAATAGGAACTAGTGAAGGATGAAGTAATCAATTATAATGAGGGGTCGAAGGTGCATATCCCAAAAGAGTTGGTGATATTTCCCAATAGCCACACAAAATCCAATCAAGGTGCAATTGCAGCGCACAATTGCCACCTGGGTAGATGTCCTAAAATTTGGTCACTAGGTACCTTGTTCAAAGTGCGACATTTAGATTTTCAGCCTAAGAAATGGGTCACGGGCTGGATTTCGTCCAAGAGGTGGGTGCCTCAAGGGGGAACACACAGAAAAATCGAACCTCGGCCTTCAACCCTTCATGAGTATCTCCCTTCCTTATGGTGTTAGGAACACTTGACTTGGAGGATTTAAAGTTCCCTATTTGACAACTTCTATTGTTTTGAAAATGTGAGAACCAGATAACGGGGAGTTATTTGGATGCCTATCCTCGAAATCCTACCTAGACTAAAAGATTTCTTTTGGCACCTCCTGTGGAGGAAAACTTAGTGAGTTTTTTAGAAAATTTTTAGATGTGGTTGTTTGAGAGATTGGGGGTGTGAGCCAATCTTGTTGAAATTAAGTGGGAGTGGATAGTTTCGTCAAGAAAAGGGTGGGGTGTTTCAGAATCCCTTTGGAGGAAACTTACTTCAACCTCCACATTTTGAGATGAAAACTATGTGAGTGAGAAGTGACTTTTGTGTGTGAATGAGTGAAAGTGTGCCAATTTTTTAATGAATTAGGTGTCACCTTTCTGCATGTGGACTTCGCTTGGTCCTTACAAGTCTTTGATTACCTATTTAACTAAATGTCATTGGTACAACCTTGCATAATTAAAATGTCCCTAGGAAGCTAGCATGTGGACATGTGGGTCCTTTACTATTCCTTTAGCTCCCTAATGTGATTTAATCTAAGAAATCTTTGAAACTATCCTAGATTGTAATCATGTGGGCATGTATGGGCCCATTAAAAAACCTTTAAACTTCCCTAGTGATTTAATCTAAGAAAGTAAATTTCAACACTATCCTATCTTTGTAACATGTGGGCATGTATGGGCCCGTTACAATCTTGAGATGTGTTTGAAAAATAAACTAAGAGGAGTCCCAAGGGGGCTATTGTCCTCTCCTAAATATTTTATCTTTTTTACGGGAGATGAAATTGTCTTTCAACCTCTTTCTAATTCTCAAGATCGCTTTGGAGCATGAGAGAAGAGCATACTCAATGTTTGATATCCAATTTATAGTCCCAATTCAAGTTTTATATGTGATGTAGAATGATTCGAAATTTTAGTCAAAGCAAGCCATCCATGTGGCGAAATAAAAAGAAAAAGAGGAAAAATAATGATTTTGAGCCCCTAAGTGCCTATGTGTTTTGACTAATCCCTATATATGGAGAGATAATATAAGTGTAGTGCAAATTACAACATGCATGGAATCAACTTTCAAAAGGCTATGGGCCCTCCACAGATCATAAAAAACTTACAATGTGTATTTTTCTACACAGGTGTGCAGGTCTCAGACTAGACAGAGGCACTTTGAGTGCCAATGCGCGAACTAGAAGAGGTTGATGGGCGCAGGTGCGCAGAAGGCGCTGAGTAATACAATGATTTTGGCGCACGTGCGCACGATGCACGACTGTGGGCCGATAAACCGGCGCACATCTGTCACACGGCCGTGAAAAAAATTTCAAATGAAATTCCTTCAACTCATATTTGAATTTGTTTTCCTGTATGTCAGCTTAGGCCAGTTATGGTACCTACAGGTTAAATAAACAAAAAGAAGAGCTAAAATAACCCAAATGGGGTAGGAAATTGATAACTTTTCCCAATGTGAGTCGTCAATCTGTTGCGCCTCTTTTGTCACCTAAATGAGCAAAACATAGGTGCTTACAAGATTAGTTGGGTTAGCTAAGAAAGACAACAACAAAGGAAATGGTTAGAAGAATAAACATAAAAGACTAAGCTAAGAATTAAACTAGGAAAGGAAAAAACAATTAAACTATTGTGCATAAGGACATAAGAACAAGAAACAAACAAGACTAATGTCACCAATGGAAAGGATTGTATTAGTGAAAAGAAAAAACCAAAGAGAAAGGGGACTCTGGGTCCCTCATTCCTCTAAGGGAGGGCTCTTGGACCCCAAGATTGAGCTCTTCTTACAAATTGAAAACTTGAAAGAAATGGTGAAAGAATCCTAGGCTAATCCACTCAAAAGGTGATGTGGATTGCCCAAATGGAATGGTGCTAATATGTCCTTGATGAGGAAAGAGGTTTCCCCAAGAGAATAGCAACAAAATAACCTTGCAAATGAATTCCTTCCTTATGTAGTGCACCCATGGCCTTGTTTTATAGCACCACTTTGAGGTATTGTGCAACCAACTTTTAGTGTGAAAAGGGGTTGTTTAGGGCACCTTTAGGTCTTTGACCAACCACCCAGCCAGATCTAGCTGAGATTTGGATGTCAAATTGACTTGGAAGCTAAACAAAAAGTGGGTGGGAGGTCGACCAACATCCTAAATGCGTCGTTCTCAGGTGTGCGTGGCTTTTAGCATCCACAATCGTGCATAGTACGCATGCGTGTTTTTCCTATGTTTCTAGATGGCGCATGTGTGCGTGCGCCCTATATAGTCATAGAGCATCCTGATTTTATAACTGGTTGGATAGTTTTGGACCTTTTGGAAATGTTTTTTTGGTAATTTTGGTCCATGGGTGAACTAATAGTTGTTTGAAGATGTTGGATTCCTGTAACCATTTGCAGACAAAATTTCAGTGATAACACTTCCTACTTCTAAATAATACTTGGAATGCAACCTATTTGCTAACTCTAATGAACACCACAAAATTATATTATTGTTGTAGTGTTCGGGTCGAAAATGAAAGCATCCAAATAATTGAAAAGAAAATAGGAAATATATGGAGAATGTGTCAAGGCATTGTCCAGATTTCCAATTAACAATGGTGAGATACATGACTTAGATATAAAGCATTCTGAAAATCAATGCAAAGGTGCATAGAATAGATATGCATTGAGAGTTGC
This sequence comes from Picea mariana, assembly GCA_032191745.1. Lineage (NCBI taxonomy): Eukaryota > Viridiplantae > Streptophyta > Pinopsida > Pinales > Pinaceae > Picea > Picea mariana. Next base: position 65,088 of record JASDQU010682979.1, read on the forward strand.
ACTCATGCATAGTAAGTAGTAGAGTTGCACTCATGCATAATAAGTAGTAGAGTTTCACTTATGCATGATAGAATTGTATGCTTGAATTCATTTGCTGAATGTGTTTTGTGAATGCATGCATATATGCTATCCAATGAAAATAATTATACTAACAACTGGAATTTTACAAACTCCTAGAGTTGAGAACATTTCAAGGGTTGTTAGGATATTGAAACAAGAAAGTTGCAAGTCAAGTAGTCACATGAACATTAACTACAATTTTTTTTTATTCATAAAACCGAGTAATAATTGCTAGGAAAAGGAAAGTATAATTGCTGAAAATTTCTATGCAGAGAATGATAAGTCATTCTCTTTGATAAATTATTTGATAGTGTGATTTAATTATTAAGTGTAGACAATTCTAAGGTTAATTTGTAAGGTTTTGGTACATATTGCAATGAAAGTATAATGTACAAGAAATACTGATAATCTGTTGGTCGAATGCAAGAGCCTAGAGGGAAGCATTGTAGGAAAAGTGGTATTTAGTATGGTGCTTCTGAAATCCATAAGGAAGACTACATTCCTACTATTGCAACATCCATGAAAAATTACGAGATATAATTTCATATTTTGGGGAAAAGTTGAATTTGTTATGAAATAAGTTTGAATTTCTAAATGAATTTTTATAATGTTCTCTCATAATAAGTGCATGTGGGTGATGCAGATGAGATAATATTGATTAAAGATGGAATGATTGGGAAGAACAACTATTGTTGGAGACACTCGATCCCTTTAAATTTAGAACCTTGGTGGGGTTCTAATAATAAGTTGGTGCTCTCCTTGTGTGTGAAAGACTTGGAAAGATGGATTGTTGAGGGACAATGTAGAAATGAAGGGATACATGAGCTTGGAAGGGTGAGTGCAACAAGGAAGAGGAAATTCAGGAGTTCTTATGGCATGGTAGTTTTCATAACGAGGGTGTGTCAAATGGAACAGTGAGCTGAAAATCTTTCCTGAAGAAGATCTATGGAATAGAGGAAATGACTTCTAGCTACAATATGAATACAAGAAATGGTGCTTGAAAGTAGAGCACCAAGTGGATAATAAGCTTCCAATAGCAAAGGATTGGATCTTTTTGAATAATTTTGAATTGTACATGGTATATAATGCACCGAGGACAATGCATAAATCAGGGGAGGTGAATGTAACACTGTAAAACTGAACCCTAATTGTAAATGTAAATGTAAATGGTTTTATAGGCTGGTGAGCCAAGTTATTATAAGCCAGAAGGATTACGTGATTATTAGGCCAGAGAGCCTAGATGCTAAAGGCCAGTGAGCCTATTTTTATATATGTAAACACTCATATCATTAATAAAATACATTGTTACCTGTAGACCAACCACGATAAAGAGTATGGGAGACTAAACTACACTAGGAAGGGGAAGGGAGGGTCTAAGAGCCTAGGAAAGGGGCTAATCTAGAGGGATTATTCCCAAAGGAATATTGTAATATATTCCTAAATACTAAGGTATAGAAATAACCTATGTTATCCTAAGTTCCTATGTGAAGGGAACGGATTACAAGTGGAGCCCATGAAACTTCATGAAGACAAGTGTCCAATTTGGGACATGCATACAAAGGACTTGGAGCTTGGTGCATGAGGAGTCATTCTTCCCATTCATGCACTCATCCATTCACTCTGATCGTTCCATGCTCTCCATCATTGGGACCTCTCCAACTTGCGTGTACTCCTCGAGCTATACTTGTACATTTTCTATTATTAGTAGTATCATGTACCCGTCCTGGGAGGAGAAACACACTTGTACCTTTCTGTTATGAGCGATGCCTATACCAATCCAGAAGGTTGTTGTTGTTTCCATCACTTGCACTGTCCCCTGAACGTTGTTTCTACCATTCCCTATGCTTGTTCTTGGTTGGCTTAAGTGTTGGACTGAAGAAGCTGGTTGTCAGGCCTGTGGGATTGAAGAGGCGGGTTATTAGGTCCATGGATTGAAGAGGTGGGTTGTCAGGCCAGTGAGAAACTCTCTTGAGGTGAGAGAATTTTTGGGAAAGGGATTTTTTGAGGGAGCCCAACTACAACTACATTGCTCTGAGACTTCCTGCCCGGCCTATTGCTAAAGCCCTGGAAGGGAAGTGGGGAAGCCGAAGGACTATTGAGAAGAGAAGGGGCACACTTCTTGGGGTGGGACAGACATGTGGGGAATGAGAGGTTGTAGGTTGTTAGTTTGAGTTGGCTCTTGGAATGAAATCCTTCTTGTTGACTGTGTAGCTTTAGCCTGTTTAGAAATCCCTTTACCCAGGTGGAGTTTAGTCCCAGCTCGGGGGTGACCCACTGTTGAGAGTTCTAAGCAACGTGGTCTAAGGATGGGAGGATTGTGAAAGTTCTGCACACAGTTGGTGGTCTTATATAAAAGATATGTATAAATTGTGTGTTAATTTACATGTTGCATGTATATGTTTACTGTTGTTTCCACATGATATATGTTTACTGTTATTTCCACATGAAAGTTTATATATATATATATATATATATATATATGAAATTATTGTTTTAAGTGGCATGACCCAACCTGAGTATGTTACAATAAAGACAATTCAACAAGAGTTTTTGTGTGGCGTAGCCCAACAAGTTGAGTATGTTACAAAAGCCATCTCTACTTGAGATATTCACATCTTAAGTCCCAATATCAAATATGGTTGCCCCCTAGTGATGATAATCAAGAATCTCTCTTTTCAATTTTGACATTATCAACCTTACTTGATTTCCGTTTTATAACATGTTCAGTCTCATCTATCTTGCTTTGCATTATTAGCTTACAATGTTTTTGTTCATAATCCTCTATCTGGTGGTATATATTGGTTTTCACGATAGTATATATTGGTTTTCACAATAACTCTATTCTTATTATGTCCAAGTGCAATAGCTTCGCATTGATCGTGAGATGTGCTTCGTTTACCAAGAGAGGAATCATAGTAATATAATTACCAACCTCCTTTGCCGGGGAAATAGGTCCAAACTCTAACATATCGCAATCAGTGAATTCTCCTACAACCTTCTGGCCAGTAGGAAGAGTGCTACTGACAGTATTGGCACTTGCACAATCCTTTGCTAATTTATTGAATAGAACCTTATATAGTTAACTCCCTTGGAAGAGCAACTCCCTTATTTACATATTTCTCTTATTTTTATTTCTGCCAATGAGACCAGAGCTATTGCTCTCATTGCTCCAATCACACAAGTATCTAGAATTGTCCTTGAGTAGGTACATTGATGCTTTTTCTCATGGGATGGGTTTGCATCCAAACATTTTGTAGATACTTGCAACAACGTGTACTTGAAGGTCGTTTCCTGCTAGCGAATGGTGCGCTATTATGAACAAGTATCTACTCGGAGCCCTCATAAAAATATGATGGAATGCCTCACTCGAGGGTTCGCCAAAGACAATGAAGTGTAGTCATAGGTTTTGGGGGAGAACTATGGCCAGAAACTTCTCATATCACTCCTTTGCTGATAGATATTCCAGTCATTTCCATGACAGCTTGTGGAATTATTTGAAATCCCAATGTAGGAGGCCTTGTAAATCGCAACAAGCCAATAAATTTTTTGAATATTCGGATATCATAGTTCTTTCCACAATATCTCTGGATAACTCAGTGAAATATTTTCATTTTGCTGCAAATATGAATGATGAATGTTCTGAACATGTGAATACTTTCTTGTTATGTTGAAAGGCGTATACCTATTGACAATGGGCATATTTAATAGGTATTTAGTTCTTAATACATTTTCTATGGACGAGATTAAATATGCCTAGAATATTCTTAGTCATCACAATAAATGAATGGCTCTGATTTCATCCATTAACTTCCGAGCTGTTATAAAGAAATCCATTTATATATTTACTTTTTTACATTTACCTAACTGTATTTACTAACTTATTGCCACATCTACCTGATTAAAAAATATTAAAATATTTAAAATGACCACATTTCTATGCTGACAGCACCAATGATCACTCGAAAGTTTAACAGCCAATCGCCTTTGGCGAGCAATATCCAGCCTGCTGCAGAGTCTTTAAGAGTCTGTCAGCAGGGTGCCCATCCATGATGCCAAGGAGCATGACCATCATGCCGCCACCCTCGACGTTCGCGCTCAGTTCCGGCGACCGCCCTCCAGCATAGGAAGGGTTGTTTCCGTTTTCGTTTCGGTTGTCTTAAACAGTCCGTCGTATGCGCCTCCATTGCCCAATGCAACTGCATTCAATAGCAAAATCACGATACAGAACGCATTAATGAAATGAACGCGGGTTGATTCGGTGAAGGGATGGAAACATTCATGGTGGATTGTTCGATTTGAATTCGATGAGCCGACCGTCATGGTCAATTTGAATTCAAATTTGAGCGCGCCCATTGTTGAAACATTCAATACCATTCCATTTGATCCGATTTTGAATACACTCTGCAAGCATGACATCTCGAACCACCTGCTCGGATGCGGATCTTCTATTCCGGAAGTGGCCGATTTCATGGGGACAACTCGGCCAGGATCAATGTGGATCACCGGGGAAACATTAATCTACCATCACAAAAAGAGCTTGTTGTCGCCGTAGTTAGTGCTTCCAGGAAATCGCAGAGATTGCTCCAGCAACTTTATAGTTTAGAAGACTACTCTGAGTCTAGCGGCCTGGATGTTCCAACAATTGATCTGTTTAAAACGGAGGGGCAAATGTCTCTAAGAAAAGCAGGTATTTTTTACTCAAGACACATTTCACAGGTATAATCAAATATCAAACGTAGAACACTACGGCTTATTACAATTCGAAAAACGTAGATGTGACGGGTCTATGCACATATAGACAGTCAAATTTCCTATTACCAACAGTTCAAATAGAAATTAATAGACTTTCTTTTCCTTTCGTGGATAAGGGGCAGATGAAACAAGAAATCCGTTGGACTTTCGAGAAACAGATAGCAAATACAAATCTAAAAATGAAAGGATGACTTCAGTTTCTCAACCTGAGAAGATGAAATTGAGAAAGAAATATACGGTATCTGGGTAGCAGGCTAGCTTTTCCTACTATGAAGAAAATATTTTAGTTGATGATTGTTGTTAGAGTAAGTCTAGGCCACGAAAGATTAATTCGTTTTCTGTTTAAGGGAGCATTAAGCACTTGCCTGTACAATAGTAAATGTTCTGTATGTTAAGGTGTATATTATTACTACACAGCCTAATGTGATAGCATTCTTAGTACTTAGTGCTTTCCCTTCCTTTTTAGGTAATTGTTAAAAAAAATTATTTCTAAATATATATTCAATTTTTATTTTCAAAAAGTTTTCCACTTTGTAATTAATTGTTAAAGTTAATAATAAAAAAATATAAAATTTTGTAATTAATTGTTAAAGTTAATAGTAAAAAAATATAAAATTTTGTAATTAATTGTTAATATTTGTGAAATAAATGGGTGTATGATAATTGTATTTATTATTTAATCTTTGTTTGCCACTTAAGATTGTTATGTAATTTGGAAATTTGAATTTGAAACTTTTTCTATAAGAGAATATGGTAACATTTTTTATTTTTTTAAAATAGTTTATGTTTTTGGTTTTAATTACGCCGAAAGGCTTACACCTATTGACAATGGACAGATTTAATAGGGGTTTAGTGCTTAATAAGTTTTTTATGGACAAGATTAAATATTGCTGGAATATTCTTAGTAGTCACACAAAATAAATGGCTGTGATTTCAATCATTAACTTCCTAGCTATTATAAAGACATCAGTTTATGTGTTTACTTTTTTACATTTACCTAATCATATTTAAAAATTACTTTGATAGCTAACTGATTGCCATGTAAGTGATTAACAGAAATTAAAATTATTTGTTAATAGATAATAAAATTTAATATATTCTTTTAAAGATTCATTTCATCTTCTAACCTTTCAGCGTTCACCAGCAACTATTTTGCTGCTGTGCTAGTTTATATTAACAATAAAGTAGATAATGGATAAAGGAAAAAAAATGAAAACAATTAAATTTAAGTCTTTTAAATGAATATTATTATATTTTTAATTGTTAATTATTGATGATGATATTTTATGATAAAATTGTATTGGAAATTTTAAGAAAATATGATAATATGTAGATGATTATGTAAATATGATATTAACAACTCAATTAAACTCACTTTGGATGACAATTATAATAAAATGTGTTTTTAATATTTTTTTCATTTTATTAGACAGGAATTGGATATTATTTTCATATCAATTTTGCTTTAAATACAATTAGAAATTGTTAGAATTACATAACTGTAAATTTATCAATAATTATATGGCACTGAAAACAATTTCACCAATAATTATATTGCTAGATTTCACTGATAATTACAATAAGGATCAAACTTTTCTTCCTCAAATATTAGATTCTCATATCCACTTCTACTGGGGTTGCCTCATAGGAAAGGAGGAAATTACCAATGTTATTAGAGGTGTAGGAAGGGAAATTTGAGGGGTTTCTTGAACCAGAGAGAATATAGGTCATTTTAGTATCTCTATATAGGTGTGTAGTTTCTCCCCCAAATATAGGTATATCAACATTGCCCTTATATTATCGTACACAATCCCTTATATCGATTGAATGTTGACATAAGATAAATTTGAGTAAAACATAAACTGAAGGAATCTCAAAAAAATTAACTAAAAGAGCGGGAATTTGAAATTCCATGCCTGTCATCGATAATTTCAACCATCTGAATAACACAGTTAATTTTGAAAGATACCATATAAGCACGCTTTGATTTTTTATTATTAGGAGTAGGCTAACTCGGGAGCAATCTTCCCTCCCGAGTGTCCTTACTCTGGCAGGTAGCTTTCCGACGACCCCCTGTTCGTGTTGTGGCACTATCCCCCAGACACTGCCAACATTTCGTAGCACGAGAGACTTGACATAGATGAAGTGTTATGAATTCACCTGCAATTAAATCAAGCTTAATTACCACCCGTCGTCGCCGAAGAGACTTGACATAGATGAAGTGTTATGAATTCATTGTAACTAAACTGAGCTACCAACCAATCGCTGAGAATAACTAAGCCAGTGTAGAAGAATGAGATTAGACTTTAAAGAAGCGCAACATAGAAGGGGTAAATTTTTCTTGTCTCGGATCTTACCAACTCTGTTACTACTTTCAGAAGAAGATCCATGCTCATTTATGAAAATTGATATCACCAAATGAATCGTTGGATAGAAGTCTCGAGTCACTCATGACTATATCACATGTTTCTTAATGAGCAAGTAATCGGGAAGGTAACGATATATATATATATATATATAT
>JASDQU010682980.1:8487-20781 GCA_032191745.1 Picea mariana
TCCATTACTTAGATATCATAAGTGTTACCATATCTTATTAAGAAATACGAGTATAAGCTCTATCTCACTCGTATTTGAGATTCGATACTAGTCCATGACTCCATGTATGCTATTATCTCAACATTATTCATTATTATTACTTAGGGATGATACGTACTTATTGAGTGTGTTACCTATATAAGATTGATATGGGATAGTTGTTGCTATAGTCATCATTAGATTAGGGTTAAATCTATATTAACTAGACATACTATATTTCATCTAAGTAAGTTATTATTTGTGCTACATGAGCTTACACCTTCTTTCCTTTGTTCCCCATGTTCACCAGCCAATCTATGTAATATAAGTAAACAAACTAGGCATATAGAATACCTTTCTTCCATAATATAGTTCATATCATTCAAGGATTTGGTTGTAACTTCCTAATAGTTAAGTGCGTAGCATGAGGGCCACAAGTCTACTTTAAGTGAAAAATTAGGTGGAAATATCTATGGTCTTGAAAGTTGGTATTAGAGAACAAATTCTCTAAAGGAAAGTTGGAATGTCAAAGTGTTGATTGCTTCACAATTTGTGCATGTTTATTGAATGTTCTCCTCATCCAAGGGAGCACATTGGTGACTGATAGTTCCAATGACAAAGAGATGAAATAGACCTCGAAGACATATTTTTTACCGTGGAATCAAACTTGGATTGTAGGGAACCTGTTAATGGATATTAAGCATACAAGTAAGGTCCAAGAGTGCATCAAGGTGTTTTTGGGCCTTATGTTGGAAATCAAGGACATGGTTTATGAATATATGTTGTCTCATTTTATGAAGGGGCTATGACCTTTGGTGCAAAATGCAATCTGACACTAGAAGATGCATAATATTTACCTGGCCATCGCTTTAGTAGGTAAGATTCTCTACTTCAAGAATGTAGGAAGAATTCCATAAGTAGATGAAGGCAGTTCAAGAGAGAAGCAACATGGAAACGACCCACTATTCCAATTATTGAAGCACCATATTTTTTTTTAGTGGTACTTTGTTAAGCTTAGTGCATCGGATACGGGGTGTCAAAGGAAACACCCTACTATGCCAAATTAGTCTATTTTTGTCTCGGTGAGGTTCTGTTAATAACACTGATGCATTTGTTTAAAATAGTTTCATTGTTGAGTTAAATTTTATGAGGCATAAACTGAGCGATGTGCTTGGTTAGATGGAATGCATTGGTGCTTCTGTGTTTGAAAAGTACAATCATGTTGTTTATTAGGCGTTTAAAATGATGCACATATTAAGTACAATAAAATTAGATGCACTAGTGACAATGCTTACTATGAATTTATCATAGGACAAACTTCACTAGAGCGATTCGAATTGTACTGGAGCATTGTGGGGATTCATAACAAATTGAAAAAAGTCCCAAATTTCAAGATAAATTCAAATTTTAATTGGATGAAAATGAAAATGGGAAGGTAATAAACAAATTTCCTAGACTCTTGTGTCCTGAGGGGGCATGGTTCCACCATTGAAAGGAAATGAAAAGTCATGTTAATTTTCAAAATTTGTAAATGTATGGAATTTGCTTGTGGGTTTATCCAACTCGCAGAGGAGCACCAGAAAGAGGACATCTATGAAAATAGAGTGAGCACAGATGCTTTCTTGAGAGATTGATAGCATAGGATGAGATGTCACAATGAAAATCGGTTTGGTATTTTTTTTATTTACCCTACCAAGGTGTGCCATAGGATAATTATACACACCAGTTCGTAAGATTAAATGGCACCGATGCACTTTGATTGGTGCTTGTTATTTTTTTTATATAACTTATGATGATGTGTTGAACACCTAAGCATTAGTGCACTATGTTTTAGTTGCAAACCGGTGTGTATGTTCCTTAAAGGTGCATAGAAAAATATCTCTGCAAAAGCCTTCGGTTGCCCGCCTCTGCTAAAAACCTCCCTTGTGAACAATGACAATGCAATTGAACATTTAAGCACTGATATGATATGTTTTAGGTGTGCATGAGTGTGTATGTACCTTAAAGGTGCATTGGTAAAAAATCCTCTGCAAAAACATTAATTCACCTACCTTGGATAACAACCTCCGCTATAAACAACTAAGGGATAATTTTTTGGGGGAGGTTCTATAAAAATATTTTCTATAAAGTGTTCTCCTTGTAGTTTTTTAGATGGATTTTGAAGCAATTATAGGAATCCTCTTGTCTTTCATGGTGTTTAACTTGTTCTTATACAATAGGTGTACGGTCATAGCTATGCTCTCAATGGGGGAAAGGATTTCTTCTGTGAGGAGGATTGGATAAGGTGTATTTCCTTTAATTTTGATATTATAGGTTATAAAATTATTTTGGATCTTATCCATATTTCTCCATGACTCTATAAAGATACTACATCTCCAAACTTCGCATCCATATAGAATAACAAGAGTAATGAGAGCCTCAAAGAGGAGCTTTTTCTTATCCCATATCCAAAGATTCGTTGATTTAAAATTGCTTTCAATCCCGTAATAAGATTTCCATCCTTGATTTATTCTTTTTTCAATGTTATAATTCCATTTGAGCTTGTGTTGAATATCGATTCTGAGATATTTGTATGAAGGAACTTCCTCCAAGTTGTTGTTGTCATATATGAAATTATTGCAGTTGATCTTATTGCACTTAATTGTCATGTTTTTTGTTTTGTCACTATTAACAGTCATACTTGTATTGGAGTAGAAATTCTTGAGTGTTCTTAGTTGCTTGCCAAGATCTTCGAGACTCCTCGCCATAAGAACAATATCATCAACATAAAGAAGAAGAGTAATGACTATCCCAGTGAGAGTTGAGCCGACACAACTTGCTTCTTCCAAACAATATTTTAACTTGTCAATGTATATGCCAAAAAGAGTAGGGGACAAGGGACAACCTTACTTGACTCCAATATTACAGTTAATTTTTTTGACCAATCCCCAATGTTCCTAAACCTTACAATAAAGTTCTCATACAACTTTATTGCAAAAATTGATTTTTAATATTGCTTAGGTTACATAATAGTAATCTTAGATTAAAGTTATCATTTAAAACAAAATAGTATTTATAGAATAAGTCATTTGAAATAATGAATTGATGAAAAATATCATTTAATTAATTTATATTAAATTTTTTTTTTTTTTATCTTATTGTTATGAAAAAATATTTTTATTAAGTGATTGTGACTAAGGGAATCGATTCCATATTTATCTAATTTATTTAAAAGAAATGAACTTTTTGTAAGTTATGAAAATGTATTTTTATTAAGTGATTGTGACAAAGGAGATCGTTTCCATATTTGTCTAAAATATTTATCTAATTTATTTAAAAGAAACAAACTTTTTGTAAGGTAAATATTATCTGAAAAACTAATTGAAGAAATCAAATATATCATTTAAAATTATCAAATTTAAGTGGGAAATAACTACATTTCATTTTTACACCCAGAAAACCTCGATGACAAAAAATATTATCTTTTGATATATTTTGGCATCTACCCCTTTAATCAAACTCTAAGAAATAATATTGAAATATTATTAATAATCCTTTATAGATTGATCATTTGCAAAATATAGTTGTATGGAGAATGCTAACTATGCCAACATCATGGGTGAAAACATTTCTAATTGTTGACAACTCGAGTTCTATAAGAGGTGCCCTGCAAGGTTTATGGATTTAATTCTCCAGAACCCATCTGATCTGACCTCTTTTGACCTCCTTTGTATACGTTGAACGTTGCTGCTTAGCGACTTTGAATGCCACAACATAATGGGCACANGGGGGGGGTGAAATCCCCGTCTTACTGTAACACCGCGACAAATGACCCGAAGAATGCTAGAGTGCATCATCCATCCTTTGAGTCACCTCTGCACATGCAAGAACAATATCTACAAGAATACATGGATGGAAGCAAGGATTCAAATATGGATGCAAAGTCCTCGCATTCAAAAAATAGCTTGGGTCTGGATACTCGGAAAATGTATCCTCCAAGTCCCGGTTGTGCCTAGGTATGTTATCAAAACCACCAGTATAGGGGAGCACACATAGTTCATGAGGGACCATGCCCTCACAGGCAAATTCCTAGGTCTCTGGCCCTCAGAAAAGGACCTAGCTTGTTGGATCAAGATGTGGTGGAACCCCAAAGGAGATTATGAGCTTCAACTAAGCTCCAAAGTATTCTTTACAGTAATATTTTACAACCTGGAGGACAAGGAGTAGATCTTTGAAGGATGATTGTATTTCTACATCTCTACTGGTCTCTACTTGAGGTTCTGGACGGATCGCTTCTGCCCAGAAAAGGAAAACTTCGCCTATGCACCAGTATGGATTTGCCTCTATTCCCTACCTCAAGAGTTTTGGTTAGAGGAAATTTTAATGGGCTTAGGTAACACCTTGGGTAACTACGTCAAATATTCCGAAGCTACGAAACACAGAAAATACACCTCCTATGCAAGGATATGTGTCTATATGAACATATCCAAAGCTTTGCTAGGCACAGTTACCCTATAATCCCAAGGCAAGGAATGAGCCCAAATGATAGACTATGAACACATCCCCTTCAGATGCATAAAATGTCATGAACATGGGCACCTTTTCAGAGACTTCCCTCTAAATTCCCCCCCCACCAAAAAGGAAGCTGAAGAGAAACCAAAGGAAGGATTCACCTAGGTTCAAAACTGAAGGAAACAAGCTCAGAAGAAGCCCACAACTGTCAATGGAAAAAAGAACCCAAATAACAACTCATTTGAAGCCCTCAATCACCTTCCAGAGGCAAATGAGGTGGAAAACCCCCACAAGAATGTGGGGAAAGATCTCAACAAGCGCAAGGAAGATCAGTCGTCTCTAGGGATTTAGACCCCAACAAATCAAGCAGACCCACAAACTCACCCTACCTCAGGGAAAGAACCAGAAAGAGAAGAAGACACAGTCATGGAAATGAATGAGCAGGACCTAGCAGAAATCGACCTAGATAGGCTAGAAGAGGCACTCAATAAGAAGGATCTCCAAACCTTACTAGATGACCAACTTAGGAAAGTTCACAAGGTTTTTTTGTATTCATCAGAAGGGGCTACCTCCAGTTTGGGTATCAGCATAGACCCAAACCTAGATCCAAGAAGACACACAAAAGAAAAAAAGCGACGGGGCAAAAAATCGGCTCACCAACTAATAAAGGAGGCAAGAAACTATATGATCAACTCAGGACATATTCACAAGATCTCAGAGAGATTCTTCTCACACCCACCAAATTGTTAACTATGAAGATCCTCACCTGGAATATCAAAGGCCTAAATGGAAGATCCAAGCAGAGGATTCTTCGAAACTGCATCAAAACATAAGACCCTGATATATTCCTGATATAAGAGACAAAATGTGCAGGGAAAAATGAAGAATATATTATCAAAAGATGCTGGTGTAAATGTGAATCCTATCAAACAGACTCAAAAGGGGCTTCAGGAGGCTTGGCCATCCTTTGGAATCTTTCTACAGTCATCCTTGATCAAGGCTTCTCCACTCCAAGCACCATCACAATGCACTACAGATCCATAGGTTCGGACAAGGACCAAGACAAAGACAAGACAAAAGACCTCTTTCTTTAGAGCCTGGCTTACCTAGGTTCTTTAGCATAGGGAAAGTGATGGATAATAGGGGGCTACTTCAACATGATTATCACATTGGAGGAGAAACGAGGGGGGAAAAGCACCTAGAGCAGGATAGCGAAAAATTTCAGGAACTCATAGAGAACCTCAGACTGGTAGATATTGATAATGGTAATGGCACCTACACCTGGACCAACAAAAGATCAGGTCACCAACAAATAACATGCAGGCTTGATCACTTCCTCATCTCAGAAACTCTCCTTTTCGAATGCCCCCTAGTAGATTCGAACATCCTTCCAAAGGATGTCTCGTACCATTGGCCGGTTCAGCTCTGGGTGGACACCATTGCCACCCTCAAGCTTAATCTCTTCATATTTGAAATTTTTTGGCTCTCCCATCCATATTTCTAGGAGCTAGCCTGTCATTGGTGGAGCACCATGAAAACAAATAGGGGTACAAAACTGTATTGCTTCCAGAAAAATCTCAAATATTTTAAACAATAGGTGCGTGAATGGAACACATAAGTCTTTGGGAACATTTTCCAGGAAAGGAAACTACTGGAACAAAACTAGAGAACCTCCAGGGACAAATCATTCACACAGGATACACAATCACTCAACAATAGGAGGAGAATGAACTCAAAAGGAAACTAGAAGAAAGACACAAGAAGGAAGAAATCTTGTGGAGATATAAATCTCGGGTTCAATGGCTCAACGAGGGAGAGAAAAACACCAAATTCTTCCACCGCTCTATGATCCACAGACATATCATCAATCACATCACGAAGATGGATAACTCATAAGGAAATACCTTGTTAACTAATTAGGAAATAATGCACGAGCTGACAGACTTCTACAAGGATCTCCTCTCAGAACCTAAGGTGGACCACACCTCAACAATAGAAAGGGTGACCCAAAATATCCCAACTATAATCACCCAGGAACATAATTAGGCTCTCATGACACCAATAACACAAGAATAAGTGGACCAGACTATTCAGGAGTTACCCATAGGCAAGGCTCCAGGACTAGATGGTTTCACAACAGACTTCTTCCACTCCTGTTGGCCAATGTTAAGGGCGGAAGTGTGGCAGCTGGTGGAGGAATCACTCAGCTCAGGAAAAGTTCTTCCAACACTAAATTCCAGTTTCCTCACCCCAATACCTAAAGAAGAAAGGGTCACAAATCCGAATAACTTCAGACCCAGAGCACTTTGCAACGTGATCTACAAAATCATTTCCAAGGTCATAGCTCTAAGACTTAATCCAATTCTCCCCTTCATCATCGCCAAGGACCAATCAAGATATGTCGAAGGAAGGAAAATCATGGATAGCGTCATACTTGTCCATGAAATCATTCACTCGCTCAAGAGCACCCATACTCCAGGCATGCTTCTAAAACTTGACCTTTCAAAAGCTTTTGACAAATTAAGTTGGCATTACATGAAATCTCTCCTATTGGCTTTTGGTTTTAACAAGGATTGGATCTCTTGGATAATGAACCTCATTTCCTCAACCTTTTTCTCAATCCTCGTCAATGGTGTCCCCTCTCAACCCTTCTCCCCAACAAGAGGAATAAGGCAAGGAGACCCTCTCTCCCCTTTCCTTTTTGTCATAATGGCTGAAGGTCTAGGATGCTATATCAAGGCTTCAACTCAAAATGGATCCCTCCAAGGCCTCCCTCTTCATGGGTTACAACCGACAGCCTCCCATAGCCAATTTGTCGATGAGACGCTGCTAATGAACACCCCCACTGCACAAGAAGCAATTAAACCAAGCTCCATCCTCTCTGATTTCAGCGAGGCCTCTGACACCACCTTTAATCTGGCCAAATCACAACTCTTCTTTTTTAATACTCCTACAACAATCCAACAACACCTTTCTTAACTTCTGAATACCCCTATCTGCACTTTTCCTTCTTGCTACCTGGGACTCCCTCTTTTTGACTCACCAGCTAGAAACATATCTTGGGACTCTCTCCTACTCTCCATCATCAACCGTCTTAGCAACTGGAACTTTCTCTCTCTTAACCTTCCATCAAGAATCATTCTCTTAAAGTCAGTCCTCCAAGCCATCCCAGCTTACCTCTTCTCAGCCTTAGCTACCCCCCAATCAGTCATAAAGAAAATAAGGAATCTACAAGGAAAATTTCTATGGCATGGACACAACCCAAACAAAAAATGGGCCTTAGTTAAATAGGACAAAGTCTACAAGCCTAAATCTTCAGGTGGTCTGGGCCTCCAGGACCTTGGAAAATTTAACAGCACCATGGAAGAAATAATTTGGTGGAGATGGCTTAAAACACCAACAGAGCTCTGGGAAAAACTATGGAATACAAATATTCCCCAAATACACGTCAATTCCTACTTATAAGAATGCAGGAGAAAATTCAAGGCTCCAATGCGCCCTGAAAAAACCAGCCACTCATACAGAAACATGATTTCTGGGAAGTTCGAAATGGCCAGAATGCCCTATTCTGGATGGATTCTTAGAAGCAAATGCCACCCCTACAACTGGAATAAAATCTACAATCCTACGAAAATCACATTCAAGATCTTTCCACTCTCAAAGTGGCAGATTTGTGGACAAATATCCCCAACAACTCCCCCTGGCAAAGATGGAAATCTACTCATCATGAACTCCAAGTGGCAATGGACTCTGACTTGCAGCACTGAAAACAAGCTACAACCCAAAGGAGAATCGAGAAAAGCACATACCAAGACATTCTCATATGGGGATACACACCACATGGAAACTTCACTCTCAAGGAGGGATAGACTCTTTAAGAGAAATTCCATAATCTTCAGAAAGATAACATCTGGACAACAATATGGAAATCAAAACTTTGGCCCAAAATCTCTACTTTCCTCTGGCTTCTACTTTAGAAGAAGATCTTAACCTGGGACAATCTTCAAAGAAGAGGTTTCATTGGCCCCTCGATTTTCCATCTCTGCCATCTCCAGGCAGAAACCATGGAGTACCTCCTAAATAAATTTCCACTTAGTGAGAACATCTGGAACCAGGCCACTCAGTTCATGAGAAGAACCAAATGAGTTAAAAACAACATCATAAGCACCATCAGGGATTGGGGATCCAGTTCCTTCAAAAGTCCTATCCTGAATAGAACCTGTCAATTCTTACCAGGCTTCATAGTTTGGCAACTATGGAAGGAGAGGAATAGAATAATCTTTCATTCCAAGCCCTCTCCTCCCACCCTCCTCTAGAATACAATCCTCCTGCATCTCCAGGAAAATATTCAGCTACAATTATGGACCAAGGAAGACTTCCCCACTGACCTAAGTGAGTTCTCTCTCCTCAACTCTTGGGGCTTCTCATTTGCACAATCCACTCCCCCTCAGCATACCCCCTTAATTTCAAAAGCCCTCAGTCCCTCTAAGTGGCTCCCTCCCCCTGCTAGGCTTCCATAAGGTTAACTTTGATGGCGCATCAAAAGGAAATTCAGGACAATCAGGCTATGGGGTAGTCATTAGAAACAACTTGGGCCAAATTCAAAGGCTCATTACAGAAAATCTTGGTTGCGACACCAATAATTCAACATAGATTTGGGGTCTTATCAAAGGAGTGCAAATGACTCTAGATCAAAACCTTACTTGTCTGATCATTGAAGCAGACTCCAAAATCATAATAGACTTGGCAGCAAAAATCCTGAATGGTAGAGATCCAAGGAAAATCACTCCCATTTGGCGCCTCCTTGGCCCTCTTTATAGCTTCCAGGATCCTCTCAGACCCTCTCTAACTCTAACCCCCCCACACATTCGACGAAGTGAAAAAAAAGTTGTGGACAGACTGGCCAATGTAG
This sequence comes from Picea mariana, assembly GCA_032191745.1. Lineage (NCBI taxonomy): Eukaryota > Viridiplantae > Streptophyta > Pinopsida > Pinales > Pinaceae > Picea > Picea mariana. Next base: position 17,909 of record JASDQU010682980.1, read on the forward strand.
GGGTTGACTCTATGCAACAGATCATTCTCCGTAACTCTAGGCAGTCCCAAATCTCAGCCCCCTGGCTCCAATGCGAGGAGCTTGCCCAATTGGATGGCCCTAATCTGGACGGGGTGCCACCTCCGCCTACTTAGAAATTCTTCCAAGTCAGAAATGATCAGAAGCTAGAGAGCAAGGGTGATCGTAAGCGTCAGCACAAAAGATCATTAGCCGACAGATGATCTTGGGAACTCGACAATCGAGAGTCAAGAGCATGGAGGATGTTGTTTCCCAAAGTCACGAAGTCGTGAAAAGCAAGAGAGGATCTGGACCGTTGTTTCTCGAGGAGATCTAGACCATCGATTTCATCTCACTGATATGACGCACGAAGATTTCGGGAACTCGACAATCGGGAGTCCGGAGTAGGGAGGAAGCTGTTTTCCAAAGTCACGAAATCGTGAAAAGCGAGAGAGGATCGAGACCGTTGGAGCTCAAGGAGATTTGGACCGTCAATTTGGTCCCATTGATTTGACGTAAGAATATTTCGTGAACTCAGCAATCGGAAGTCTGAAGCATGGAGGAGCTATCTGCCCAAGTAGTGAAGTCGTGAGACACGAAATCGCAAAATGTGAGAGAGGATCTGGATCGTTGTTCCTGAGGAAATCTGGACCGTCGATCTGGTCCCGAAGGACTCATGATTTCGGGTATCGGAAGAAGGGGAACACTTAGTTCGTCGCTATCTCGAAGCGCGAAATCTCGATATTGGGAGAAGCCAAAAGCCGCGAAATGCAAACTTGCAGTTTATCCATAGCCGTTGGATCACGGAAGGCCGTAGACTGTTGATCTGATGCAAGTTCAAGGATTCGGTTTTTGGGGAAGTAGTGCAAGCCATTCCTATGACAACGCGAAGTGCGAAACAAGAAGAGGATCTTAGCCATTGGCCGCGAGCCATCGTGGACTGTCGATCTAATCCAAAGGTTTCAGGGATTTGGACTTCGGGAAAACCGTGAAGAGCAATGTAATCAGTTCTACCTTCAGCTGCAGACAATTTTGGGTATGCAGGTATTTTTTGTAAGCTTTCAGTTGGAATTAATCTAAGGATCCATTTTTTATTCACACAAAAAAAATCCTTCGCCATATTCCTAGTCATGGGTTATATAATAAACCCCTACTCATTATTAAATGGATTTCTTGGCTTTCTTTGTATTGCATCATATCTCGTGTCATATTTATGTATGGATGGAGATTTTTTTTTGAAGATGCTTCTTTAATATTTGGGTTTTCGAGTATCCACAACTTATTCAAAGGTGGGATGGATATTATGGGAGAGGTAAATTGCAATCTTTCAAATTCTATTGCAACGTTCACAATTTATTGCTACAAAACTAAGAACTAAGATCATTGAATAATTAAACATCATAAATGTATCATGATTTCTATGATCTGTGATTTGAATTTTTTTTTTTATAGCATTTTGGTTGAGGTATTGTAGTTACTTTCTCAACTACATTTTTATGTGTTGGGTTAATTTTGATTTGGTCATAGAGTAATTAAGATAATCTAGACTCCTTCATTTCCTTCATTGTTAGATTTATCATTGATGGGGTTTATGGGTCTATGATATTGAGTAATTAAGATAATCTAGACTCCTTCATTTCCTTCATTGTTAGATTTATCATTGATGGGGTTTATGGGTCTATGATATTGAGTAACCCATGGTATTTAATATTATGATATTGGGTAACCCATGGTATTTAATATGAGTCTTTGCATGACTATCTTCATGCCATGCATAACTTTGCAGAACTATCTTCAATCCTTTCATGTCTTGTGGCTATTTCCACTCCATTGACTATCTTCATGCCATGCATAACTTTGCATGACTATCTCCAATCCTTTCATGTCTTGTGGCTATTTCCACTCCATGCATGTCTTTGCATTCTAATATACTTTCCCTAAAGAATTAGGGTTATAATTGATAAATCATATTTAATGACTTTATAAACTTCATTGTGAAATGCCTCAAGTGATTGGTGTTGTCTTTGCATTCTAATATACTTTCTCTAAAGAATTAGGGTTGTACTTGATGAATTCTAATAGATCGATGTCGCATTCCATCGGGCGTCTTGTGAAGCTTAAGGCCTTGAATGTTTCTGGAAATGCTCTTGCTGCAATTCCTGATAGCATTGGAAGCTGCAGGTAGGCTATTCAAATTAACACTCCAGAGTTTTCTCCCTTTTTCGTTTAATAAGAAACTCTACCATGCTTTATTCCTGGTCGTGAGGATGACAATAGTTTTTTTATTCAGTGCACTGGAAGAGCTCATGGCCGATTTCAACCAGTTCACCTGGCTGCCTGAAATGTTGGGATTCAAAGTCCTGCATCTCCGGAAGCTGTGTGTTCACTCGAAAAAGCTGATGTGTCTTCTGTATTCCATCTCCCACATGATGTTTCTCCGCTTTCTGGATGTCCACATGAACAAGCTTGGAGGCCTTCCAGAAGATCTTGGGAACCTGATGAATCTGGAATACCTGGATCTCAACAACAATTTTAACTATCTTGCTGCTCTGCCAGAATCGATAGGGGGTCTCACTTCTCTTGTCGAGTTAAATATCAGTTACAATCAAATAATTTCTTTGCCTGAGTCTATTGTGCGGCTGAGGATTGTGGGCAGGCTAACAGAGAAATAACTTTGATACCATGCTACTGCAAATGTGAGAAAATGAAAATTATATGGAGCTGAAGATTGTGGGCAGGCTAGCAGATTAAAATAACTGCAATTCGAGACAAAGAACTTAAAAAATAAAATTACCGTTGCGTTCAGAAACTCCTCTGGGAACCGACCCAACAGACAAGGCCCCTGCCCAAGCCTAGACATGCACTCGAATGTTCGG
>JASDQU010682980.1:37945-78583 GCA_032191745.1 Picea mariana
TATGTGACCATGTAAATTGGTCATTGTTCAATGATATTTTCTGCTTATATTATATGTTGATGTGTTTACACTTGATAGTTTATTTTCGGCACTACACTATATATTAATTTTGAATGATGGTTGTCATTCATCGACATTGGCTAATTATTACATACTCACTTAAATGCACACTTTCATTTTTAAGTTATCACTCATTTCTATTACAACATGTTGATCCTTTAGTTCAATGTGAATGCTCATGTTGCTTGACCAATCTTCCCATAGAGTAAATAAGAACATACAAATGGGAGTTATTTTTTATCCATAGCCTAACTATTAACATTACAACTTAGATTCTATATTCCACAACTTTATCACTAGTGAAGACTTTTGACAGATTTGTGTAGTAATTCTAAAGGTTCAAAATATTTTTACATCTAGATATAATAATTATACTTAAGGTGTTCCTTAAGAAGCTAGTTTTGTGGGATCTTCGTCGTCTCTCATATGGCTAATTACATTTATGGAATTTTTAAGTGCCATTTATTCTCCCATTTCCTCTTCTTCCTCTTCCATTTCTCTCTAAAACAATCATTGTCACATATATGGGATTATTGCATGTGGACATGCAGTCGGACGATTCAAATTTGGAGTTACGGGATCTTTGAAAACATTTCACAAGATGTGGGATGAACATGGACCTTTTGAGGTATTCATTTTCCATCCAAAAACAAAATCCCATGGTAATTAAACAACATAACCATCCCCATTCACTTCGTTGTTTCCTTTCCCCTACTTCGAGGGTCTGCTAGTTATGTATCAAACAAGGAATATTATTTTAAGTATAACTAGATATTTTAGTAATATTATGTATACGGAAATTTAAGTACACATACCTTTATTATTTTTTATTAAAAACAAACAATATAGCACCAAATTATACATGGAAAGTATGTGGAAATATTCCACATAATAAATATGTGAAGCTCCTCATCCTAAGAGATCACTCAAGAATAGGGTGGTAGTGGCATATTATATTATAGTGTGGAAGATCACCTCAAACCTTTGTAGTTCAAAAATATTTTTTAATATATAAATTTAATATACTAGAGACAATGACTCTTTTGTAAGGTAATCAATATATATCTAGGATCATAATAATAAATGCTATATAGGTTGGTATATATATCATTGGATTTAAATGCTTGTATTACTCTAGTGCAGGGTGGATATTATTTTCCCTTTTGTAACATTCTCAACGTGAATGATTAAGCCTCACATGTGACCCTCGATTAAGGGGGAGTATTTTAATAAAATCTAGAAATGTAGAGGTGTCAAACGGGTCTTAGAGAGTTCAAATTTTGTTTGAAAAAGTATCTATATGTTTAGTTTTAGATCACTATTCTAGGAGGTAGTTTAATCATTTGTTCCTAATAAATGTAATATGTTTTTCAGTAATAAGATCCAAAGTGTGAATGAGATAATTCGTCTAATCTCTTCATGTAAAATTGATTGTTGTGTTTCTATTTGAATGTTGCATTTATGATTCCCCTTTTGATTAAATTCTAAGAAATAATCTTACAATATTATTAACAATCATTCACCATATTCCTTGGTCATATATAAACCCTATTCATTACTTAATGGCTTTCTTTGTATTGCATCATATCTCCTGTCACATTTATGTATGTATGAAGTATGTTTTTAAAGATACTCCTTTAATATTTAGATTTCCGAGTGTCCACGACTTACTAAAAGGTGGGATATTATGGGATATGTGAACTACAATCTTCCAATTATGTTGTAACCTTTACAAATTATAAAGGCATCATAACTTTGAATCACCAAATACAATATAGGCATCCTGACTTTTTTGATATGAAATGTCTTTTTCTTTTATAGCATTTTAGTTGAAGTATGTATTGTTGGTATAATTAAATTTAATCTATTGCTTCAATCAATATAAAAAAATCAACTCACAATTAAATTTAATCAATTTCTTAAATCAAAATTAATTATATTTATAACTCTTTAATAAACAATATATATTTACATTTATTGATTTTATACATACAACTTTATTCATATTTAATAACATTTTCCTTACATTGATACAACTTTAATCATCCTTACAAATATCAAAGATCCACCTTCTTGAACACAAGAGCAACAAAGACAAAGACAATGTAATTAAGTGAAAAGACAAAGTAGAACACACTGGACTACGATTGTCCACAATATGGTTGTGCCATAGCAATATTTTGACTTTGAGTAGGTACCCTCTTTATTAGACATCTTGTATAGTAAATTATGTCGAGAGTGACAAAAAAAACTAAGGTCAACACTACTCCTCCTATTAAAAAAATCCCAACTTTTTAAGAGTGCAATAATAATTACAAGTCTAATTAATAGAGGTTGTAGGCTGACCATTCTATTAATACTGTCGATCAATCACAACAGTAAAAAAGAAAGGCAGAAAATTCATTAGACATTGAGTTGCATGGTATTCTGCACCAGCAAAAAGATTATTTTCTCGGGGTATCGTGGCAGTTACAGTAGAGAACATGTTAATGGTCATAGAAAACTCAGGAGCACAAAAACTGCAGTCAATATGATCATAGATTGTTGGCACATAAGTGAAAGCATAGATTGTTGCTTGTCCACACATAGTTTGCATTGCGCATGCCATTCCCATCTAAATTTCCCGTGGTAGAGTAAATACCAAATATAATAACACTCGAGATTTATACATACATTTTCGCTGGTTATCACTCCAATTAGAGCGTCCAGCTCAGGTGAACGCCGGCACCATCTGAGCGTAAATACCGTTAAGCCAAAGCCACCAATTTTGGAGACGCATTTGTGTGAGACACGTTTCTTCGTATTACATGGCATGACATGCGTCGTAGGGCTTTCGGCTCCTTGCAGACAGACACCAGATTGCAATAAACTAGCGATATATCCCACATTGACAATCGAACTGTTGTAAATCACCTCTATAACCCCGAAAGTGAGACACGCGGCACCGATCGGACTGCTTGATCTGACGTACAAAAACGCGCCACGTGCCAGCGATCGAATAACTAGATCTAACGCACGGAAATGAGCCACATGGCACCCATCGAACGGCTAGATCCGACGCATGAAAAAGAGCCACGTGGCAAACATCGGACGCTCTGATCCGACCCACAGAAACGAGCCACGTGGCACCCATCGGATGCTCTGATCCGAGAAACAGAAACAAGCCACATGGCACCCATCGGACGGCCTGATCCGAAGAACCAAAAATGAGCCACGTGGCACCCATCGGATGGCCTGATCCCACGCACCAAAATGTACCACGTGGCACCCATCGGACGGCCCGATCCAGTGCACCACAACGAGCCACGTGGCAACGATCGGACGGCCAAAGCCAACGCATAGAAATGGGCCACGTGGCTCTCATCGAATGGCCAGATCTGACGCACAAAATCGAGCCACGTGGCTCTCATCGAATGGCCAGATCCAACGCACAAAAACGAGCCACGTGGCACCCATCCCACGGCTAGATCTGATGCACGAGAAGTAGACACGTGGCACTCATCGAATGGCCATTCCAATGACATGTGGCATCCATCCCACGGCTAGATCTGACGCACGAGAAGGATCCACGTGGCACTCATCGGATGGCCATTCAGATGACACGTGGCACCCATCGGACGGCTAAATCTAACGGACGAGAAGGAGCCACGTGGCATTCATCGGATGACCATTCCGATGACACGTGTCACCCATCGGACGGTCAGATCAGACGCATGAAAGCGAGCCACGTGGCATCCATCGAACGACCAAATCCAATGAACAGAAAAAGACTACGTGTCAACAATCTAACGGCTTGGTTGGCATGCCGTACGACGAAAATGGTACGGATCGGATCGGCTGCACGTGGCTTAGATCCGACGGCTAAAATGGCTCTTATCCTACGGTCTGAAAAAAGACATGTGGCAAGATAGTACGTTGCACAGGGAATTGGTGTCGGCATCTCACGGAGAGTATCTGTAGCGATCTTGAGAAATGTTGTGAGCGCGGACCCTGTAAGTTAGAGGGTTGTGGAAGAAGCATGGTTGCGATAGAGGCGGTGAAGAAAAAACCGCAAGCGATGATTGCACAGAAAAAAAGATTCAGAATTGAAGTAAATCCTACATCAAAACGAATTACTGTAAATGGTAGGACGAGGTTCCGAAAAGGAGGGAAACGCTAGAGTGTCAATCTGCTAGTTCGGTCCATGCATCAATGCAATGGAAGACTAGGAGCCACATAGCTGGTGCTTCGCTTCCCAGGTACACAAAACCTAGATGTTTTTGTTCGCCGGATGTTTTTTTCTCTTCCATTGTCAAAGTTAGCTCACACGACAGGTCCCAGCCGTGTTTGGACAATTGGGCATAAGACTTTCAGTGCTCCCACAAAATGTATCCAATATTTGGAAATAAAAAATGTTTCAAATAATTTCAAAAATCGTACGTAGATGCGTTAAGAAGTCAATAAATATGTGAAGATGTTTAATAGCTTTTTGTTTTTTAAATATTCGAAAAATTTATAATTTTGTTTGTTTATATTTTATTTTAACATTTTAATATATTTTTAAATTATTACAGAGCATTGATCTTGGAGCAATGAGGTGTATCACAACGTTACTAAATTAAATTGAAAATAAATTGGGACGAGAGGAAATGAAAAATAAAAAGTAATCTATTATTATAATTATCTATTAAGTGTTAGTTTCTTGGGTTAGTGTTTTCAAGGTAAATATCTAGTATCCATTTATGAACACACTTTCTTGTTATATTATTTTTCTCTCATTTTTTAACACTTCTGCCTATGCTTCATGTTGATACACTGCATTCCCAAACAAAAAATGAAAGAAGTATCTATCAACTTCTTTACAAGCATCTCTCAATGCTCCAAATATAGTGAACCAAAGCACTCATTCACTTCATCCTCCATGGGATTCTTYCTATKCTCCACTTCGATCCATTATATTCCCAAGCAATTGATGCAAAACATATCTATCAATTTCTATTGTTCATAAACCCATGAACYATCACTTCAATTTGTGTCCACATCTCTCTTCCATAGGTCACTCACTTTACCAACAATTTCTTAAGCATGGATCTCAACATCATATCATTCTCACCTAAGAGTGGTATGCCYRRRTGCAATACCATGGTAAAAAACAAGATAGAGAAATAACACAACAAGAAAGCATACACATAAAGGGGTACTAGAGATTTATTCTAGAAACCCTTAACAGAGAAAACCAACACCAACACGTACAAGATATCTTTTAACCTTGGAAAAAAAAAACAAGTCAAACCAACACCAATCACTTGAGGCATTTCACAATGAAGTTTTTCAAGTCATTAAATATGATTCATCAATTACAACCCTAATTCCTTTAGGGAAAGTATATTAGAATGCAAAGACATGCATGGAGTGGAAATAGCCACAAGACATGAAAGGATTGGAGATAATCATGTAAAAACATCCATGGATATGTATTGTATGGAAATAGCCACGCAAAGGTATGTATGACATGAAGATAGTCATGCAAAGACTCATATTAAATACCATGGGTTACCTAATAAAACCACCAATGATAAACTTAACAATGAAAAAATCTAGATTATTTTAATTACTCTATGACCAAATCAAGATTAACCCAACACATAAAAATATAATTGAGAAAGTAACTACAATACCTTAACCAAAAATGTTATAAAAAAAAATCATTTCAAATCACAAATCACATAAATCATGATACATTTATGATGTTTAATGATTCAATGATCTTAGTTCTTAGTTTTAAAACAATAAATTATGAAAGTTGCAATTTAGAATTTAAAAGATTGTAATTTAGCTCTCCCATAATATCCATCCCACCTTTGAATAAGTTGTGGATACTCGAAAACCCAAATATTAAAGAAGCATCTTAAAAAAAAAATACGTAAATATGACACGAGATATGATGCAATACAAAGAAAGTTAGGGATTTATTATATAACCCACAAATATTAATATGGTGAAGGATTATTAATAATATTTCAAGATTATTTCTTAGAGTTTGATTAAAAGAGTAGATAATAATATTTTTTTGTCATCAAGGTTTTTTTTTTTTTTTAAATGGAATGTGGTTATTTCTCACTTAAATTTGATATTTTTAAATGATATATTTAACTTTTTCAATTAGTTTTTAGGATTATCTTTACCTTACAAAAAGTTTGTTTCTTTTAAATAAATTAGAAAAATATTTTAGACAAATATGGAAACGATTTACACATGGAAACGATCACTTAATAAAAATACATTTTCATAATTTACAAAAAGTTTGTTTCTTTTAAATAAATTAGAGAAATATGGAATCGATTCCTTTAGTCACAATCACTTAATAAAAATATTTTTTCATAATAATATGATAATTTTATTTTTTTAATATAAATTAATTAAATGATATTTTTTTATCAATTTATTATTTGAAATGACTTTATTTTATAAATGCTCTTTTGTTTTAAAGGATAACTTTAATTTAAGGTTACTATTATGCAACCTAAGCAATATTAAAAATCATTTTTTGCAATAAAGTTATATGAGAACTTTATTGTCAAGTTTAAGAATATTAAGGGTTGATCAAAAAAATTAATTGTAATATTGGAGTCAAGTAAGGTTGTCCCTTGTCTCCTACCTTTTTTTGCATATACATTGACAAATTAGAATATTGTTTGGAAGAAGCAAGTTGTGTCAGCTCAACTCTCACTGGGATAGTCATCATTCTTCTTCTTTGCATTGATGATATTGTTCTTATGGCGAGGAGTCCCGAAGATCTTGACAAGCAACTAATAATCCTCAAGAATTTCTACTCCAATACAAGTATGACTGTTAATACTGACAAAACAAAAATCATGGCAATTAAGTGCAATAAGATCACCTACAATAATTTCATATATGACAACAACAACTTGGAGGAGGTTCCTTCATACAAATATCTCATAATCAATATTCACCACAAGCGCAAATGGAATTATAGAATTGAGAAAAGGATAAATCAACGATGGAAATCTTATTACGGGCTTGAAAGCAATTTTAAATCAACAAATCTTTGGATATGGGATAAGAAAAAGCTCCTCTTTGAGACTCTCATTACTCTTGTTATTCTATATGGATGCAAAGTTTGGAGATGTAGTATCTTGATAGAGTCATGGAGAAATATGGATAAGATCCAAAAGAATTTTATAAGCTATAATCTCAAAATTAAAGGAAATGCACCCTATCCAATCCTCCTCACAGAAGAAATCCTTTCCCCCATTGAGAGCATAGCTATGACCGACCGTATACCTATTGTATAAGAACAAGTTAAACACCATGAAAGACAAGAGGATTCCTATAATTGCTTCAAAATTCATCTAAAACACTACAAGGAGAACACCTTCTAGAAAATATTTTTATATAACCGCCCCCAAAAAGTTATCCCTTAGTTGTTTATAGTGGAGGTTGTTAGCCAAGGTAGGCGGCTAAAGGTTTTTGCAGAGGATTTTTTACCTGTGCACCTTCAAGGTACATATGCACCTGTGCGCACCTAAAACATATCGTATCAGTGCTTAAATGTTCAATTGCATTGTCATTGTTCACAAGGGAGGTTGTTAGTGGAGGCAGGCAGTCGAAGGTTTTTGTAGAGATATTTTTCTATGCGCCTTTAAGGTACATACACACCGGTTTGCAACTAAAACATAGTGCACCAATGCTTAGATGTTCAACACATCATCATAAGTTATATAAAAAAAATAACAAGCACCAATCAAAGTGCACCGGTGCCATTGAATATTACGAACTAGTGTGTATAATTATCCTCTGGCACACCCTGGTAGGGTAAATAAAAAAAAGACCAAACCGATTTTCATTGTGACACCTCATCCTATGCTTTCAATCTCTCAAGAAAGCATTGATGCTCACTCTATTTTCATAGATGTCATGTTTTTGGTGCTCCTCTGCAAGTTGGATAACCCCACAAGCAGATTCCACACATTTACAAATTTTGAAAATTAACATGAATTTTCATTTCCTTTCAATGGTGGAACCATGCCTCCTCGGGACAAAAGAGCTAGGAAATTTGTTTATTACCTTCCCATTTTCATTTTCGTCCGATTAAAATTTGAATTTAGATTGAAATTTGGGACTTTTTTCAATTTTTTCTGAATCCCCACGATGCTCCTATACGATTCGACTCACTCCAGTGCAGTGTGTGCTATGCTAAATTCACAATATGCATTGTCACTAGTGCATCTAATTTTATTGTACTTAGTGTGTGCATCATTTTAAATGCCTGATAAACAACATGCATGTACTTTTCGAACACAGAAGCACTAGTGCATTCCATCTAACCAAGCACATCGCTTAGTTTATGACTCATAAAATTTAACTCAACGATGCAACTATTTTAAACAAATGCATCAGTGCTATTAACATAACCTCACCTGGACCCCCCGGATGGGGTGCCATGTCGCAGAGCCGAGCCACATGGGATAACGCCGAGATGCACCATTAATACAACCACCGGCGACCATCCCCTCAGCAATTAACTAAGCATGAATCTGTGTAGGATTATCCAGGAGACAAGGCCCTTCGCGCACCAGAGCACTCTGAAGCACACCAGAGCACTCTGAAGCTAGCCTTAATGGCCATGGCGATCGTCTTCGTCCTCCTCCTTATCACCCGACTCAACAGTATTGAGTGGCATTCGCTTACTACAGAGTCGAATGCAGAGTTGAATTTCGCGGAGCCGAATTTTGCAGACCCACTGGAGCTTTGGAGCAAAGCCATCCACCCACAGGGAACCTTGGACATCTCCTACTTTCTTAAGGTGCGATAAACAAATTAGTCTTAGTAAACATTAATCTTAGTGAACGTTAATCATCAACATCATCAAATTTAAAATTAAAATAAAAAATATTAATATAAAATTTATATTTAATATAATTAAATAAAATATTTAAAAAACAAATTTACATAAATTATACTATCTACATTTATAATAATATAGATACTAAAACTAAACAATGTAGGTTGAACTAATATTTCTTATGATATTTAAGAAAACCAAATATAAAATTTCATAATCTATTAATAATAATATTCTCTTAGTAATATATTTTAATGTCTTACAAATTAAAAAATTATAATTATATCAATTGTTATAAATATCTTTTAAAAAATTGCAAATTATTTATTTAAAAAAAAAATTACAAATTATTTATTTAAAAATATAATATATGATGTTTTCTAATTAATTATCATACAATAAACTTGTTCTTTAAAATAATTAATTTTTTATGTTATAAATGAAACATAGAACTATCATGAAAATCGGAGACTTTGTATTGAGTCTTTGTATTGGATTCTAAATCATTAATTTTCATTAATATTATATACATCACCTTGTCTCCATTCATTATTACTTCCTCATCATGTTTTAACTTAGTAGCACACTTGTCACATCCATTATTATTTGCTTGTCCGTATTCATTATCACTTTCAGCTAGTAGCACATTGTGATGCCTCCTCCCTATATTAGCATCAAAATATTCTAGTGAAGTTTCATTGGAGGAGACCATGAATACAAGGTAGGCATAAAAAAGACTCCATTGTTAAATTGCATACGGAAACTAGAATCTATATGGTCTTCTAAGGCAACAATATATGCTCTTCCAAGCATCCATGATGATAACATAATCAAAACATAAATGCTCTTGTAGGCATCACGATGATGACATCATTAAAAGATAAGGAGATTTGTTGTCACTCAAAGTGGTGAAATCATTAGGCAAAGGAGTTTTGTTCATTTTTGGGTATTATTTTTTTCATCTTAAATTATAAGTTAAGTTTCCGCAATGTGTTCTCCAACCTATTCTAACTAAACCAAAAATCTTGCAATGGAGTGCCTTAACAAGTTTGAATCAGTTCTTTGTGGGACATATGGGAAAGATAGAAAATTATTCCATTTTTTCAAAAAAATCTACATTTTGGAAAGAATAAGCATCGACATCTTGGACATCGAATGATCAATTTTTTCTCAATTAAGATTTGTCAAACACCTGGCCTTTGGAACCTCTAACATCGATAGATCACATCTCTTGGCAATCTAAGAGTGATAGATAACATTTGACTCACTTAATATTCCTTGAACATGTTTGTTTCACAAAGCTCACATTTAACGTCCTTACTTATAATCAAACATGTTTTTGTTTATCAAAGGAGAAGTTATATTTTATTTATAATACTTTTTTTTGTTATTATTCAATAACCATATTTTCAACACTTAAATTTCATACTTAATGTTATCCAATTTCATTTTTCAAGGATAGTGTGGAGCTATTTATTTATGATATTACAAATATACATCTTCATCTCAAACAATGTACATCCTCACCTCAAAATATAAGTGGGGCATCTTCACTTGATTATTAACTTTATTGTTATACAAATATATAGCTTCACAATCTACTACCCATTTTATTAGTGTATCATCATAAATGCATATCTTCACCTCTTTGATCACTTCATTTAGAAAGTTTATGTGCGGCATTGAGTTGTGATTTAATGGTCTTTCAAATTCACATAATCATTCCTCACCATCATTATAGTATGGTGCACACATAACCCTAGAAAATATAGGTTGGGTTGGTAGTGGGAGGGTGAAGGTGTATTATTGTGGTGTCAAAATGCATAGCTTTAGACCCATACAACCATTGTGGTAACACAAATATACCCTTCACACCCCAAAACCCTTGTGGTGCACAAATTTGTACCTTTAGACCCATACAACCCTTGTGAAACCATAAATATACCCTTCACACCCCCAAAACCCTTATAGTGCACAAATTTGTACCTTCATCCTCCACTTGTGACACCACAATTGCATGTCTCCATCCCCTCTAGATGACAATGTACATTAATGGAGCACTTGTTATATATGTGTTAATATTTTTAATGGAGATGATACACATTTTCTCTAATAAATACTTTAAACCCATTGAAATTTTTACTTAATTAATTTTATTAAAATTTTTAATTAAATGTTTTCAGAGCGACATATCATCTTACAATTAAAAGAACACATATTCTTATTTCTATACATACACATATGGCTAGATAAAATATAAATAATTTTTTTAGCAACTCTAATATTTTTGAAAGATTTAATTTTCCATAATTATATTTGATTTTTAGTTAAGACTAACCACAATATATTTACCTTGAGAATATGTATAATATTATACATAGAAGGATTAACAAATTCTTATGCAAAACATTAAAGGAAAGTATAATTTAGGGTGAATGATATACTTTCAAAATATTAAACTACATGTATCATTAATTCATATGCCTTTGGCACCTATTTTTTTTGTAAATAAGAGTGTAAATATATTAGAAGCTTCCAAAAAGCAGGGCAAAATACAGAGTAATCCGGGCCGTGGTTACTGGACTGCCCCAGCTATGAGGAAACCAGTCCAGCCGACCCTCTAAGCATTGGTCTATTAAGTCATGAGCAAATTGAAAAAGAGTGCTAAACTTGTCTATGAATTACATACTAAACCTGGACATTATAAACTTAGACACCTAGACAACTAGACATTGTAAACTTAGACACCTGGCTGATATCTTGTCCAGGTGGCTGGAAGGTCGCCAGGCCAGGGCTCTTCCTCGATGTATGCTATCCCGTCGCTCCATTGCTCGTCATCTTCCTGGTTGTGCTCAGCTCCCTTGGCATCGTCCTCGTGCCTTTCCTGCTCCCTGCTCATGACTGGTGGGCTCATCATATTATGCTGACCTTCGTCCCTATCAATCTCGGGGTCCCCCTCTGGGATAGCTTCCTCAGGATCCAGGAACAAGGCAGCATGCATGGACGATAGAATTTGGAGGAAGTTCGCCACCTTAGCTTTCGTGGCTTCCACACGATAATGCATATCCGCCACCTCCTGCCGAAGTTCAAAAACCAGGGTGTGCAGTATGGCCAAATTATCCCGGAACTGCGCTCTGTCAAAGGAATCCTGGTGGTGAGGTTCTGTATTGGGTCTTCTCTGCTGAGCCGGGCCACAGTCTAAGTTGCTAGCAGGAGTTTGGGAGGGCCCAGGACTTTGGATAAGCCGAAGAAGGGAAATTGGTGTTTTCAGAATGATGGCCATGGACCCAAATTGCAGAGCTTGCAGGTTGACCGGAGTGGAGACTGACTGATGGTGAGGAGAGGAATCATCAGAAGTTGTGTCTAGAGGAGTAGTCGAGGGTCGTCGAGGCTTCCATGGCGCACCCCGCCACGATCTGCCTCTTGGCCTCATCATGTGATGGTCAGTGCAATTTGCAGGAAGAGCACAGGTCGACGGGCGAAGGGGGTGGATAGGGTCTCGCTCGCACCAGAGGAGAAGAACAGGGAGGAAATCCAGCTTCGGCAGAATGAGCCTAGCTATCAGCAAAAAGAGGTGAACCATCTCCATTATAACCCGATGCATTCAAACTCGCAGCGAAAGGACTCCTCCATAAATGCAGCTCGTATCAACTTAAACGCGAATAAATATCAGGTGGTGTGATGGGCTGTGGCACATGCCCAACATGTGACTCCATGCCACGGTGCCCAGTACCCTCATCCACATCCCGCTAGGATAGCCCATTTGACACCCCATCCGAGGAGCCTTTGGCACCTATTACTATCAAAGTAGATTCATTTTAAATCTGATTTATAAAGCATAAAATAGATCAAATTTCTTGAAGTATAATTTTTTTATCATTTCATTTAAATGAGTTAACTTTATTTTTATTATTCTTATATTTTTTTAATTGGGAAGAATTTAATTTTTCTTAATGTTTAATGTAAAATCTAACATCATGTTAAAGTGACAACATCTCCTCCATACTAGTTGTAGAGCATCTTACTCTCTTGAAATAAAATGGATACCCATTTTTAAAGATTTAATTTGAATCAAGGAAGTTTAAAAATCATTATTATAGTGATATCAACCTTAATAAGTAAGAACCCATTTTTCTAAAATAAAAATTATGTATTAACTTTAAAAACAAAATCATAAAATATTATTTAAAATTATTTTATATTTTAAGCAAATAGTAATAATAAGATATATCTTAATCACAAGGGATTGAATAGTAATGGTTATTGATTTTAAGAATAAATCAATAAATAAATTTTAAATATCAAATATAATAGTAGAATTAACAAAAAAAAAAATAATGACCTAGCATATAGTAAAAAAAGATTTGAAAATGTGACTTTTTAGGAGGAAATATATATTCTTAACCATTAAGCATATTTTAAACAATAACTTATTATAATTTAAATTAAAAAAGACTAATAAATATTATTAGTATAATTTTGAGTGTAATTTTCATTAAATAAATAAAATATTATAATAAATCAAATCAAATTTTCACCAATTTTATAATAAATCTAAATGCTTAAAAAATCCTAAAATTCTATAATAAGAAAAAGTGTGTAAATATTTATAATATTCATAAAATGCACAATAAAAATGATTTTCTTATATAAATAAGAGATTAATTTTACAATATTTACCATGTGGATGATCATAAAACTTATTAACTTATGAAAAAAAAAAAAAAGTCATGGAAATTTCTCATCAAAGTCTACAAGTTAAAATAAACCAAGATTGATGTGGGATAAATGGTTACCACCATCATTATAATGGTTATATTCTCATTACTCAATTTTTAATTTTGAAAATATAAATTTTTAAATTTCAATATTTATATTTTTAATAATAAAAAATCACTAAAATGATAATTTATTAATTTTATATTATTGTTATTGTTTTAATATATAATTTAATTTTTAATTTTAAAAATATAAATATTCAATTTTTTAGGGCAAATGAACTTCAGGACTGTCCCAGCAACCATAGTCCATGCATTGGATTCTGAATCATAAATCTGCATCACCATTCTATTGCCATCTGGTTGTCCCAATATATCATTGTTTTCACCTAGCAGCACAGTGCAGCGCCTCATAGGCAATTTAGCCCCAATATATTCTCTCTACGCACAAATTTATCGAATCGTTTCTTTATTTGAATCTATTTATACTATTTTTCATCTCAAAAAGTGAACGGTAAACAAGATTTGTGGCTCTCTCACAACGATGGGATCGATATCGGTAGCCACATCGGACATTGGAGGATCTGTATTCACTGACTTTACGAATGACATTCGTGTAGCATGTCTGCTCCCCAAAGCCCACATTCAACGCCATTACCCATAATCAAACAGATTATGCTAATATAATACATCGTTCATAGATTGAAGAGCATTTATTCATATGACTTGTAATAGAGTTTGGTTTAAAATTTAAAATTTATTATGAGAAAATTAATGGTGATAAAATCTATGTAAGTTATCATATAATTCATGAAATAAAAGGATATAAGGATATGGTGATGTCTTTGTGAAATGGTTATGTGAAACAAATAAAAAAATGTAATGTATGTGCTAGAGATTAAAAAAAAATTAATTTATGTTTCAACAATCAAATTGAAAGGTTTGAAAGTGAAATTTATGAAGTTAGGTTGTCAAGTGAAGGATATGAAAAATCACTACAATGTCATAAAAGAAGGAATCATAATGGGAGACCTATACAAATTTGATGTTACTATTTAGATTCATAATGTTTTGTTATCTATAAGTGTGTCTACAAAAGATCCTTGATACGTATGCAGATTCAAATATCTATGATATATTTTACTTCAAAGAAAATATATGATGAAAGGACTTCTCATCTTTAAGAATGAGCATGTTGAATGTAATGCTTGTGTAGTAAAAAACAACATAGGAATGAGTTTCCAATGAGGACATATAATGAGTTTGCATAGTTTGCACATTGATTGCGTCTTGGCCAATGTAAACTAAATGACTTGGGGGAGCTTCTTATTTTCTTATATTCATTGTTGATAGGAACAAATTCAAAAGGGTATATTTCTTAAGAAAAAAAAAGTGATGTTTTTGAATACTTTAAAGTTTTTAGAAATTTGGTTCAAAAGAAGATAGGTAAACATATCAAGATCCTTAGATCACATCAAGGGGGAGAATACACTTCAAGAGAATTCTTAAAGAACTAAAAATACAATGGAATTCCAAAACAATGCATGGTTCCACATACCCCTTAGCAAAATGGTGTGAATGAGAGAAAGAATGAAACCATAATAGAGTGTGCTAGAAGAATGCTCAAAGTTAAGAATATCTCTAATAGTTTGTGGGTTCAAGTTGTAAATATAGCTATGTGTTTATAAAATAGAATTCCAACCAAGTTTTTATAGAATAAAACTCCTTATGAAACATTCAATGGATATAAACCATTTGTTAATCATTTGAGAGTTTTTAGGAGTAAATCATTTTCTCACATTTCAAAGGAAGCTAGAAGGAAACTTCATGCAAATTTAGTCAAATGTATATTATTTGGTTAATGTGTATGATCCTATTACTTGTAAATTATTTTCAAGTATGGATTTTATATTTCATGAGTATTGATGATATTCAAAATGTATTGAAACTTCCCGAAGAAGGCATTGACAGTGCAGAAGTAGGATAAAGTCAATATCAACAAGAAGATGTTTAATTTCAAAATGGTATTGAAGCTACAAGCAACAACAATAGTACACCAAGAAAGAGTGGATCTCCTCCACCAAGTAGTGAGGTACTATGAAGATCAACCACCGGGGCTTCACCTTCTTAACTAATATCTTATCACGTTCATTCATGAAGGGGGTTTTTAATTGTGAAAAATAAAATCAATGTATTGTAGGTATTGGAGGGGGGGGGGACCTTGGGGGGTATAAAAAGGGGTATTTAGTAAAAATGTGGGTTTCTTTTATTGGAAATATGTATTGGGAGGGGGGTTCAACAAAATCATTTTGGGATGTATTTATCAATATCTAGTGAAATTACCTGGGTATTCTTTAATATCTCATGAGTGCGCTATGTCATAGGTTCACAAAGTGAAGACCCTGTGAGATCCTCAAGGAAAAGGTAGACAACAATCAGGTATAAATATTATGCTTTGATGTGTCAAATCATGAGTGTTGAAGAACCTTTAATTTTTTAGAAAGAAAAGGATCATGAAAAATGGATGAGTGTTATTCAAGAGGAATATGATTCCATTGTAAAAAATTACACTTTGGGAAATCACTAAACTACATGAAAATAAATTTATTATAGGCTCTAAATGGGTATACAAATCTAAGTTCAATTATGATGGTAGTATAGACATTTTTAAAGTTAGATTGATTGCAAAACGATATTCAAAAGGGAAGGAATAGATTATGAAGATACATTTTCACATGTAGCTAAATTGAACACCATTAAACTTATGATTGCATTAGCTACTAAGCACAGTTGGGACTTACATTAGATGTCAAGTAAGAATTTTTGAATGGTGAATTAAATGAACAAGTTTAACTTATTCAACTAGAGGGTTTTGTAAAGAAGGGTCATGAACTTCATGTGTTCAAGTTAAAGAAAGAACTATATGGTGTCAAACATGTTGCGTGATTGTGGTATAGAAAAATTGATAACTTATTCTTTCAACAATGATTCATAAAAGGAAAGAGTGATCCAAATTTTTACATAAAGAAAGATGAACATGGGAATGTTTATTTGATTTCATTTTTGTTGATGATTTAATCATAACAAAAATTGATACAAGTTTGATTGATGAGATCAAAATATGGCTATCACGTGAATTTGAAATGAAGGACTTTGGAGAGGTGCACTACTATTTAGACATTCAGGTATGGAGGGAAGAAGGTAAAACTTGTATCACTCAAAGTAAGTATGCAAAGGAACTTATCAAAATATTCTTTATGATTCACTGTAAACAAATGTCTACTCCATTAGAAGATAATGTTAAGCTTTACATTGCTAATGAAACCAAAGAACTAAATGATACTCTATATAAATAATTGGTGGGAAGTTTGAATTACTTAACCACACCAAGACATTATATTGCATACCTAATCAACATACTTACTCAATTAGTTGCTAAGTCACATGAGAGACATTGGAAATAGTCCAGGAAAGTCATTCGATACCTAAAAGGAACTATTGATTTTGGTATTGAATACACTAATATTTTGAATGTTCAGTTCACAGGTTATTTAGATTTTGATTGGGTAGTAAGAAACAACCATGTGTTTCATTATCCTCTACGGAAGCAGAGTAGAAATCATTGTGTAGTGCATCTATGAAGAATTTGGATAATGCGCATTTTGGAGACATGGGAGAAAGGAAAGGAGTACCTACAACTATCAAGTGTGACAATCAAAGTTCAATGAAATCGGAAAAAAATCTAATTTATCATGCAAGATCAAAACACATTATAACTTAGCATCATTTTGTTAGAAAAAATATTCGATCAAAAGAAATTAAATTGATGTATTGTAACACAAATGAGAATATGCATGATATATTCACTAAACCATTAGGAAAGACAAAGTTTTTAATATGTATAGACATGCTAGGTATCATAGAGAATTCATTTCTCCATTAAGAGGGAGTAGTAGAAATAAATGAAGAAAAGTAATTGCTTGCAAATTGTTACAGTGTTAGCAAATTTTGATGAAGGCAGGTAGATTTTGAGGTTCCCGGATAATTAATAAAGTTTAGCAATAAAAATATTTAGTTAGGTAAGTATGCATCCAATTCAAATTTGGTTTCGAGGGATTCATTAATCTCTAAAAAAACTATATATGTATGTATATTTCTAGTTCAATTTAATATGAAATAGAGAACCACTTGTTTTTGCATTCTATGATATGTAAATATTACATTGAGATTAATTTTGAATATAGAATAGTTATGTAAAGAATTCATCCGAAATTCTTGGGGATTTGGAGAGTAATAATCAGATTTTAAAAACTTGATAAATTTACATTTCATAAAATTTTAAGTGATTTTGAGTTGAATATATAATATATGGAGGAGATGGATATCAAAAGGAAATGTAAGGATGACATAGAAGTAAAGGAAACAAAAATATCCTCTTTTGTGATTTATTTGTATTGGGAAGTTTTTGTAACACTTGTTTGATTTCTTAATCATAACATAAGCATTGTGAATGCTTGAACGAGAGCAGCCATGAATTCAAATCAAAATTGTTTAAACCCATGTACATTGCATTTCAAACTGGAAATAATTCCCTTTACAGGCTCAATGTTAATGGCCCAAATATTTGTAACTTTGTTTGTCATTGGTTCAGAAAATAATTCCCTTTACAAGGTCAATGTTAATGAACAAATACTTGTAACTTTTCTTGTCATTGGTTCCATACAGAATTTCATAATTACTTGCATCGACAAGATTGCATCAATGAAGGAATTGTATACTTGTATGATATGGAAATTATTGTTGATGCGTTATTGTTGTATTTCCTAATCAAGTTGAAATATTGGTATTTGAAATGCAGAAGGCATATAGACTAACTAAGATAAGCATAGATTGTGTTTAAATAATAAACTATGAAGATAAATATGACTACTAACTCTTGTAACTAGTAGTAAGAGCTGTAACCTCTAGTAACCATAACGGAAACAATAGCTAATGAAGTCTGAAGAGAAAAACGTCACCAGTTCTATGAACTCACTTAAGATTTCAATTACATTGAATTGTATACATTCATGATGAAATA
Source organism: Picea mariana (assembly GCA_032191745.1). NCBI lineage: Eukaryota > Viridiplantae > Streptophyta > Pinopsida > Pinales > Pinaceae > Picea > Picea mariana. Next base: position 56,652 of record JASDQU010682980.1, read on the forward strand.
TTAAATTACATCATAATTTGAAATAGGTAACATATGGGCTATGGAAAAACTAAATAACTAAATATCAGTTTGTATATGCTCAATTTCTTGTGCAAATAAGAACATTGCTTGTTATGACATGTCTGAATATATCTCCGCTACGAGGTCTGAATGAGCCATAGAATTTGTTGCCTAATTGCACACGCTGGCGTTGTGGCAAAGAACTTGGACTCCTGATTCTATTTGAATAATGCTCAAGAGAGATGCGGTAATTACATTATTACGTTATGCATTGCAACGATTACAGGAAAGGAAATCAAGATTGTGCTATGAAACAAACGGTTGTTACGGTTTCTCAGTATAAATTTTATAGGCACTCCTGTCCGTCAAGTAAAATTTTTATGATTAGTTTGTTTTTAAAATTACTCCTCTTATAGCAACAACCAATGTTTTAGAAAGTGAAATAAAATAGAGATTGTGAGAAACACGCATGCTTATTTTTATTAATAGAAAGATATTTAAAAATATAGATGAGAAGGTATTTAATATGTGATAGTGAGAAAATAAGTGTAAATTGATGTAAGCTTCATCCAAAGGAAGACTATTTCCACCCTCATAGTATGCATATATAGTATGCATATTATATGTTTTTATCAATAAAATAATATGTATATATAATTTTTTGGAGAATCTTTCACCAAATTATATAATCTTGTAAAATTTGGGCAAATATTTCTTGGAATTATAAAATCTTGTGAAATTGTGGCTAATTTTCATATAATTATAAAACCTTTTAAAAGTTTTGATGAATCTTTTAAAAGTATATTAATTTAAATAAATTCAAATCAATGTTCGATCTTGGGAGTATTCCAATAAAATATTGTATCAAATAGAGCACTTATGTCACATGTGCTCACCTACACAATGTAGTCAGCAGGGCATTTTGGAGACTACATATATATGCCAAGAACTAAAAATATCTGTGCTTATATTACTAAATATTTACATCTATTATCTTTCCTTATGATTTCCCTCTATGCAATTTACCATATTCACATTGTTCTAGGCTTGTTTATAGAATTTAGTTGAGAAGCCATAAAGGCTTACAGCTTTGTCAAGAATCATGACTCATGTCCCACATAACTTTGTTAACCTACTCAAGTGAGGCATTGTAATATTTTTCGCTGCTAAAATTTCTCATTTTTCCTTATCATTTCAATGTCATTTTTATCTCATTCTCTTGTATTAATTCATCCATTTTATTTACATTTCCTATGAGAACATCAATCTTGGAACATGTACACTTCATTATTCATTCAACATGGTGTTATGTTAAAACTTAATTCATACTTTACTTGTAAACTAGAATGATATTTCCTTATTCCTAATTTGGGTAGTTATAAAGTCATACATGTAAACCAGGGAGATGTACATATATGCAAATATGTTGGTGCTTAAACATCTTGCTGAAACACTTGGCACAAGATGAAACACTCGGCTCAAGATGAAACACTCTCCATGCACGAAGAAGACTATGTAGAATTAAAAAGAAAGAATGCAGATATGTTGGTGGTGAAACACCCGGCTGAAACATGTTGCACGCATGAAGAAGACTATGAAGAATTAATAAGAATGTTCAATAAATGCAGATATGTTGGTGCTGAAACACCATGTTGAAACATGCACAAAGAAGACTATGTTAATATACTAAAGCGAGACATTGTTGGGTGCTAAAATTGTCCATTTTTCCTTATCATTTCCATGCCATTTTCATATCATTCTCTTGTATTAATCCATCTCTATTGTTTACATTTCCTATGAGAACATCAATCTCAGAGAATCATAGTGGGAAACCTATACAAACTTGATGTTACTGTTTAGATTCATAATGTTTTGTTATCTATAAGTGTGTCTACAAAAGATCCTTGATACTTAAAGTATGCAAATTCAAATATCTAAGATATATTTTACTTCAAAGAAAATATATGGTGAAAGGTCTTCTCATGTTTAAGAATGAGCATGTTGAATGTAATGCTTGTGCAGTAAAAAAACAACATAGGAATGAGTTTCTAATGAGGACATATAATGAGTTTGCACAGTTTGCACATTGATTGTGTCTCGGCCAATGTAAACTAAATGACTTGGGGGAGCTTCTTATTTTATTATATTCATTGTTGATAGGAACAAATTCAAAAGGGTATATTTCTTAAGAAAAAAAAAGTGATGTTTTTGAATACTTTAAAGTTTTTAGAAATTTGATTCAAAAGAAGATAGGTAAACATATCAAGATCATTAGATCACATCAAGGGGGAGAATACACTTCAAGAGAATTTTTAAATAACTAAAAATACAATGGAATTCCAAAACAATGCATGGTTCCACATACCCCTTAGCAAAATGGTGTGGATGAGGGAAAGAATGAAACCATAGTAGAGTGTGCTAGAAGAATGCTCAAAGTTAAGAATATCTCTAATAGTTTGTGGGTTTAAGTTGTAAATATATCTATGTATTTATAAAATAGAATTCCAACCAAGTTTTTATAGAATAAAACTCCTTATGAAACATTCAATGAATATAAACCATCTGTTAATCATTTGAGAGTTTTTAGGAGTAAAGCATTTTCTCACATCTCAAAGGAAGCTAGAAGAAAACTTCATGCAAATTTAGTCAAATGTATATTATTTGGTTAATGTGTATGATCCTATTACTTGTAAATTATTTTCAAGTATGGATTTTATATTTCATGAGTATTGATGATATTCAAAATGTATTGAAACTTCCCGAAGAAGGCATTGACAGTGCAGAAGTAGGATAAAGTCAATATCAACAAGAAGATGTTTAATTTCAAAATGGTATTGAAGCTACAAGCAACAACAATAGTACACCAAGAAAGAGTGGATCTCCTCCACCAAGTAGTGAGGTACTATGAAGATCAACCACCAGGGCTTCACCTTCTTGACCAATATCTTATCATGTTCATTCATGAAGGGAGTTTTTTAATTGTGAAAAATAAAATCAATATATTGTAGGTATTTGGGAGGGGGGGCTGTGGGGTCTTAGGGGGTTTATAGGTATTGGGGGGTATAAAAAGGGATATTTAGTAAAAATATGGATTTCTTTTATTGGAAATATGTATTGGGAGGGGGCTTCAACAAAAGTATTTTGGGAGGTAGTTATCAATATCTAGTGAAATTACCTGGGTATTCTTTAATATCTCATAAATGCACTATGCCACGGGTTCACAAAGTGAAGACCCCATGAGATCCACAAGGAAAATGTAGACACCAATAAGGTATAAATATTATGCTTTGATGTCTCAAATCATGACTGTTGAAGAACATTTAATTTTTTAGAAAGGAAAGTATCATGAAAAATGGATGAGTGTTATTCAAGAGGAATATGATTCCATTGTAAAAAATTACACTTGGTAAATCACTAAACTACATGAAAATAAATTTATTATAGGCTCAAAATGGGTATACAAATCTAAGTTCAATTATGATGGTAGTATAGACATTTTTAAAGTTAGATTGATTGCAAAAGGATATTCAAAAGGGAAGGAATAGATTATGAAGATACATTTTCACATGTAGCTAAATTGAACACCATTAAATTTATGATTGTATTGGCTACTAAGCACAGTTGGGACTTACATTAGATGTCAAGTAAGAATTTTTGAATGGTGAATTAAAAGAACAAGTTTACCTTATTCAACTAGAGGGTTTTGTAAAGAAGGGTCATGAACATCTTGTATTCAAGTTAAAGAAAGAACTATATGGTGTCAAACATGCTATGTGATTGTGGTATAGAAAAATTGATAACTTATTCTTTCAACAATGATTCATAAAAGGAAAGAGTGATCCAAATCTTTACATAAAGAAAGATGAACATGGGAATGTTTTTTTGATTTCATTTTTGTTGATGATTTAATCATAACAAGAAGTGATACAAGTTTGATTGATGAGATCAAAATATGGCTATCACATGAATTTGAAATAAAGGACTTTGGAGAGGTGCATTACTATTTAGACATTCAGGTATGGAGGGAAGAAGGTAAAACTTGTATCACTCAAAGTAAGTATGCAAAGGAACTTATCAAAATATTTTTTATGATTGACTGTAAACAAATGTCTACTCCATTAGAAGATAATGCTAAGCTTTACATTGCTAATGAAATCAAAGAACTAAATGATACTCTATATAAATAATTGGTGGGAAGTTTGAATTACTTAACCACACCAAGACATGATATTGCATACCCAATCAACATACTTACTCAATTAGTTGCTAAGTCACATGAGAGACATTGGAAAGATTCCAAGAAATTCATTCGGTACCTAAAAGGAACTATTGATTTTGGTATTGAATACACTAATATTTTGAATGTTAAGTTGACAGGTTATTCAGATTTTGATTGGGTAGTAAGAAACAACCATGTGTTTCATTATCCTCTACGGAAGATGAGTAGAAATCATTGTTCAGTGCTTCTATGAAGAATTTGGATAATGTGCATTTTGGAGACATGGGAGAAAGGAAAGGAGTACCTACAACTATCAAGTGTGACAATCAAAGTTCAATGAAATTGGAAAACAATCCAATTTATCATGCAAGATCAAAACACATTAAAACTTAGCATCATTTTGTTAGAGAAAATATTCGATCAAAAGAAATTAAATCGATGTATTGTAACACAAATGAGAATATGCATGATATATTCACTAAACCATTGGAAAAGACAATTTTTTTAATATGTATAGACATGCTAGGTATCATAGAGAATTCATTTAAGGGGTGTAGTAGAAATAAATGAAGAAAAGTAATTGCTTGCAAATTGTTACAGTGTTAGCAAATTTTGATGAATGCAGGTAGATTTTGAGGTTCCCAAATAATTAATAAAGTTTAGCAATAAAAATATTTAGTTAGGTAGGTATGCATCCAATTCAAATTTGGTTTTGAGGGATTCATTAATCTCAAAAAAACTATATATGTATATTTCTAGTTCAATTTAATATGAAATAGAGAACCACTTGTTTTTGCATTCTATGATATGTAAATATTACATTGAGATTAATTTTGAATATAGAATAGTTATGTAAAGAATTCATCCAAAAATCTTGGGGATTTGGAGAGAAATAATCAGATTTTAAAAACTTGATAAATTTACATTTCATAAAATTTTAAGTGATTTTGAGTTGAATATATAATATATGGAGGAGATGGACAACAAAAGGAAATGTAAGGATGACATAGAAGTAAAGGAAACAAAAATATCCTCTTTTGTGATTTATTTGTATGGGGAAGTTTTTGTAACACTTGTTTGATTTCTTAATCATAACATAAGGATTGTGAATGCTTGAACGAGAGCAGCCATGAATTCAAATCAAAATTGTTTAAACCCATGTACATTGTATTTCAAACCGGAAATAATTCCCTTTACAAGCTCAATGTTAATGGCCCAAATATTTGTAACTTTGTTTGTCATTGGTTCAGTAAATAATTCCCTTTACAAGGTCAATGTTAATGAACAAATACTTGTAACTTTTCTTGTCATTGGATCCATACAGAATTTCATAATTACTTGCATCGACAAGATTGCATCAATGAAGGAATTGTATACTTGTATGATATGAAAATTATTGTTGATGCGTTATTGCTGTATTTCCTAATCAAGTTGAAATATTGGTATTTGAAATGCAGAAGGCATATAGACTAACTAAGATAAGCATAGATTGTGTTTAAATAATAAACTATGAAGGTAAATATGACTACTAACTCTTGTAACTAGTAGTAAGAGCTGTAACCTCTAGTAACCATAACAGAAACAATAGCTAATGAAGTCTGAAGAGAACAACGTCACCAGTTGTATGAACTCACTTAAGATTTCAATTACATTGAATTGTATACATTCATGATGAAATATTAAATTACATCATAATTTGAAATAGGTAACATATGAGCTATGGAAAAACTAAATAACTAAATATCAGTTTGTATATGCTCAATTTCTTGTGCAAATAAGAACATTGCTTGTTATCACATGTCCGAATATATCTCCTCTACGAGGTCTGAATGAACCATAGAATTTGTTGCCTAATTGCACACGCTGGCGTTGTGGCAAATAACTTGGACTCCTGATTCTATTTGAATAATGCTCAAGAGAGATGCGGTAATTACATTATTACGTTATGCATTGAAACGATTACAGGAAAGGAAATCAAGATTGTGTTATGAAACAATCGGTTGTTACGGTTTCTCAGTATAAATTTTACAGGCACTCCTGTCCGTCAAGTAAAATTTTTATGACTAGTTTTTTTTTAAAATTACTCTTCCCATAGCAAAAACCAATGTTTTAGAAAGTGACATAAAATAGAACCTGTGAGAAACACGTATGCTTATTTTTATTAGTAGGAAGACATTTAAAAACATAGATGAGAAGGTATTTAATATGTGATAGTGAGAAAATAAGTGTAAATTGATGTAGGATCCATCCAAACGAAGACTATTTCTATCCTCATACTATGCATATTATATGTTTTTATCAATAAAATAATATGCATATATAATTTTTTGGAGAATCTTTTACCAAATTATATAATCTTGTAAAATTTGGGTGAATCTTTCACGGAATTATAAAATTTTGTGAAATTGTGGCTAATTTTCACATAATTATAAAACCTTTTAAAAGTTTTGGTGAATCTTTTAAAAGTATATTAATTTAAATAAATTCAAATCAATGTTCGATCTTGGGAGTATTTCAATAAAATATTGTATCAAACAGAGCACTTATGTCACATGTGCTCACCTACACAATGTAGTCACAGGACATTTTGGAGACTACATATATATGCCAAGCACTAAAAATATTTATGCTTATATCACTAAATATATACATCTATTATATTTCCTTATGCTTTCCCTCTATGCAATTTACCATATCCACATTGTTCTAGGCTTGTTTACAGAATTTAGTTGAGAAGCCATAAAGACTTACAGCTTTGTCAAGAATCATGATTCATGTCCCACATAACTTTGTTAACCTACTCAAGTGAGACATTGTAATATTTTTGGGTGCTAAAATTTCTCATTTTTCCTTATCATTTCAATGTCATTTTTATCTCATTCTCTTGTATTAATTCATCCCTTTTATTTACATTTCCTATGAGAACATCAATCTTGGAACATGTACACTTCATTATTCATTCAACATGGTGTTATGTTAAAACCTAATTCATACTTTACTTGTAAACTAGAATGATGTTTCCTTAGTCCTAATTTGGGTAGTTATAAAGTTATACATGTAAACCAGGGAGATGTACATATATGCAAATATGTTGGTGCTTAAACATCATGCTAAAACATTTGGCTCAAGATGAAACACTCTCAACACACGAAGAAGACTATGTAAAATTAAAAAGAATGAATGCAGATATGTTGGTGGTGAAACACTTGGCTGAAACATGTTGCACGGATGAAGAAGACTGTGCAGAATTAATAAGAATGTTCAATAAATGCAGATATGCTAATGCTGAAACACTATGTTGAAACATGCACAAAGAAGACTATGTTAATATACTAAAGTGAGACATTGTTGGGTGCTAAAATTGTCATTTTTCCTTATCATTTCCATGCCATTTTCATCTCATTCTCTTGTATTAATCCATCTCTATTGTTTACATTTCCTATGAAAACATCAATCCCAGAGAAGGTACAATTCATTATTCATTCAACATTCTATTATGTTAAAACTTAATTCATAGTTAACTTGTAAACTAGGATGATGTTTCCTTAGTCCTAATTTGGGTAATTAAACAGTCATACCTATAAACAATGAAGATGTACAGATATGAAAATATATTGGTATTAAAAAACTGTGCTGAAATACTTAGATCGGGATGAAACACGATCCACGCATGAAGAAGACTATGTAGAATTAATAAGAATGAATGCAAATATGCTGGTGTTGAAACACCATATTGAAACATCTGGCTGAAACATGTTGCACGCATGAAGCAGACTATGAAAAAACAATAAGAATGTTCAATGAATGTAGATATGATGGTGTTGAAAAACCATATTGAAACACCATGTTGAAACATGCACGAAGAAGACTATGTTAATATACTCTAGTGATACATTGTTGGGTGTTAAAATTGTCCCTTTTTCCATATCATTTCCACGCCATTTTCATCTCATTATCTTGTATTAATTCATCCCTATTGTTTACATTTCCTATGAGAACATCAATCCTCTAGATGGTACAATTCATTATTCATTCAACATTGTGTTATGTTAAAACTTAATTCATAGTTAATTTGTAAACTAGGATGATGTTTCTTTAGTCCTAATTTGGGTAATTACATAGTCATACCTGTAAACCACAGAGATGTACATATATTCAGATTTGTTGGTGCTAAAAAACCATGTTGAAACAACTAGCTGAAATGCTTTGCATGCACGAAGAAGACTATGCATAATTAATAAAAATGAATGCATATATGCTGGTATTGAAACACCGCGCTAAAGACTATGGGCCATGGTGCCACCGATTCCATCATATCCAGCTGGTAGAGTTATTGCACCATTTTCAACTGTGGTCTTCAGTAATATGTATCTATTAATGGAAGGTATTGATAAGTTGATAACACTGATTGGACAGTTGAACGTAATAGCCACCTCAGATTTTTCTTGTCGTCGACCAATGCCCGCGTGTATGTGTTTGTGGTTTACAACCTATAGGTCTGATTGGTCACTGTGACATGTGTTTTACATGATATTGTGAAATAATGACTATTCCATGTCTTTTCACATCACCAACAGATAAACAATATCATGATTTAAAGTTGGGGGCTATCCCATCATCCCTGAATAAATTAACCAACCGTTTCTATAAAGTTTCAATCAACATGGTTGTCAGGTTGATTTTTCCCATGAAATTCGAATCACCACCACCTTTCCAAAAATACCAACAAATATCCTTCCATTGTTCTTGTGCACTCATGTATGTTGAAGCTCTTGGGTCTATGTTGGGAATTTTGAACCTGGAACTCCTTTGCAATATTGTAACAGCTAATTACACAGAAGAACATTCAACATGGGAGGATTTGTAGTCCATCATGAACCAGTAACCATCGATGCCCTGCGTTAGTGCCCAGAAGTCTACAAAATATTTGAAGACGCAAAGTGGGTAGCATATTTCAAGTGGTTGGATGTGTTTGGCAGTGATATTTCCCTAGAATTCGCACAGAATTTAATAGGAACCCATTCTCATGCTATAGGTTTGGATATTATTGTAACAGAGGTAGTTATATCCTCCATTACGAGTCTTCTCAGCACTGGAAGAAAATGGTTTGGACGAAGGAATATCATTCATAATGAAAAGATCAATTTCTTGGAGGAAGGAGAGCAAGTGAAGCCTAGATGATGTGGAACAACAGTAGAGTCTTTACTCAACCTTGGAACCAGGTTGTTGTTTTCTTGAAGAAATATATTACATGTGAAGGTAGGTACAATATTGTTTACACATGATATTTTTCTGATGTCACACCCAGGGATGATTTTAAGGATGGAAATTTATTTTAAAATGTAGAAACCTTAGCAAATATTACTAATCCTTCATATGCCAACTATAAAACATTTGGCAATATTTTTGTAAAAATATTCAAATTTCTAAGGATTTTATATAGTTTGTATAAAATTTTGGCGATTTTTAAGATAAAATAATTTTATCCTATAGAATTTGGGCAAATCATTTTTAGAATAGCAAATCCTTTTATGAGAAAAACCCATGGAAAATTAGCCCATCAGCAAAATTTAGTCCCTAAAATCATCCCTAGGACTCATGCCCTCGTAATGGCTCATTGATAAATATGTCTTATTACTTGTTAGAATCTTTGCATAATATGGCACATTATGTAAGACAATCCCATTTTCTCAAAGTTTCTGTCACACACCACTATCTGATAAAATTAATAGTGTTGAGATCCTTGGAACTACAAAACCAAACATGGGCTCAATTTATTTCCAGGGGAGTAGTAGAAGTTGATGAAAATTATGGAAATGAATCAAAAGAGGAGGCAGGAAGTAGTGGCAGGAGTATTTCAAAGAGACAAAGAGGGGAAAGAGAAAGAATTAATGAAGAGTTGGGACAAGATAATGTTGTTGGAGAACTGACATAGGGCATTGGTGATGTAGAAATGAGGGATAACCCTGGATTTTTTATTGAAGAAGATGTACATATGGAAGATATTGGAGTGAATATGGAGGAATCTTTGCACCAAAGCTCTGAAAAATCACCTACCATTATAGTAGAGGAGAATCAACAAACACAACACAAAGAAGGGGATACAGAAAAAGAACTGAGTTTGGAAGAAACCATGGAAGAAATGAGGGAAGGATTAGATACAAATATGCCTTCTGGATATATAGTGAAGGAATTAAGTGTGGAGAGGTGATCATCACCTGAAAGAGCAGAAACTCCACCAGAATATATTTGGGAGGTTGAAACAGTGATTCCAAGTGAGAATGTAATTGAGTTGTAGGAAGAATCATCTTCTTTGCATGATTATTCTTCCCATGTTCCCCTGATTATGAAGTTGAAATTGTCTTAGAGAAACCTCCCCAAACAGTTCCAAATATATTAAGGAGGAAGAGGCCATTGTCGGTTTTTCCATCAACTTTCCCAAGTACAAGGAGAAGAACTAGGGTTGTTGTTGCAGGAGAAGAAGTTAAACTGAAAATGGCATAAATTGAGATTCATGTGTCACATCTTCTTTCACCCAGTGTTACAAAAGAACCATTGGGTGATGAAAAGCAACAAAAATTTGTCGTTGTAACACAAGAACCAATTGACAACCTGAGCCCAAATCAAAGAGTTGTTGAAACAAAAGAACCTGTTGTTGAAAGAAGTAAAAGTCAAATTAATTCCCCCTTTTTTTAGAATGATCAATTGAAAAGAGAAGTCCAGAGGCTTACGGGGTAAATGGAAATGATAAAAGAAGAAAAGGGAGCCCAAAGGCCTCTGTTTCATGATCTGGATTTAGTAGTGAAAGAAACCCATATTTTAGGAGGACAGATTGTGCCATCAAAGAAGGATAAAACACATGAAATATTTAAGGAATATGTGTGTCCTAAGTGTGGGGATATTTATAGATTGGATTTGTATGAGGTGACCCTTATTGAGCCCTTAGATTTAGGAATAATCAGAATACAAGAAGAATTGGTTGAGGCAGCACAAAGAAAGAAATCCACTACCACACAAGAACTAGTGGCTAAGGAAGAAAAAAAGAAGAATGTTGAAACACCTGAGAATGCCAATGTAACACAAAAACCAGTGGTACCTGATTTAGATATGCAGTCTAATAAGGATATAGAGGAAGTTTTCACTGTAACACAAGAACCAATGATGGCTAAGACTGTTGAACTAGCCCAACCTCAAAGTACCACTGCTACACAAGAAATAGCGGTACCTAATTTAAATCAACAGTCTGATGAGGCCATGAAAGAAGCAAATGTCACACAAGAACCAGTGGTTGAGGAAGAGGAATTACCACAACTAGATAAAGTCACTTTTACATAAGAAATAGTGACACAAGCTCAAATTCCTCTAGAAATCAGTGATTAGGATGAACAATAAGTTGACCATCATGACACAGAAGATAATACTATATTTTGTTGGAAGATATTGATAAATGGAAGGAACGGGTTTCCATGTTTGGAGAAGGAATGATTCATGTGCCAGCCCATATAAAGGAAATATAGGACCTCATCAAGAAATACATTGAATTTCTTACATCTCAAAAATTTAAATGGGAAGAAATGAAGAAGGAATTGGGAGAGTTGAAGAAGTTGCAATCTAAGTGCCAGATTCTAAAACGGGATAAAATTCAAATGTATTTTTTTGCAAAAGAGTTGATGAGTTGTAGAACCCTTGAACTCCCTCATACTTTGTCTTCCTTCATGAACAATTAACTATTTTTAAGCTTAAAGCTATTAAGGAAGGAAGTCCTTATAAAATGATTAGTGCCTCTAAGTTTTTTGAAACTTTCTCCCAGAGTGATTTCTCAGATCAACATTTCTTGTGTGAGATTTATTTGCATGAAAATGCATCCCCATTGGATATAAAATTTAATCACGTTTTGTATCTAGGAGATGTGCAACTGAGAGCCTTCACTGGTTTTGTGAACAGTCGGGAAAAATGGTGGAATGTCATCCACACAATACAGAAGAATGAAGGAGAAGAAACACTATGGATTAGGGGTGAACCTCATACTCTTGTTATTGTTTTTAATATACATCGGCATCTACTCTCTTCATCTTATAGGATTAGAAAATTGATAGACCTTCAAAGGTTTGTCATAGATTATTGTGTTAAAACAATTAATGACTAGAAATTGTTTGCCCTAGAAGGTAGCATATTTAGATGGGAAGAAACTGGGAAGAAGCTGCTCTGGCAATGAGGATCAAGGATCCCTACAGTCATGAAAATTTTACCTATGCTCTATCTCGGTTTTCTAGCTATATTGAGTGAATTCAGACTTGTGGTCCATAGTGGTTTGGGATTAAATTTCATTTCCCTCTTATTTGGTTGTCAACAAAGAAGTATCAACATAAATACATATTGACTAAGAAAACTAAAAGGGAATGTTGGGTAGAAGTGATTTATTATATGGGCTACAGGAATTTAGAATATAATGTTGCATCATCCTACAATATTTCTAATTTGCATTTGGAAAAATTCATGCCTCGACCCAGACTCTGATTCAGAGTGAGTGAACATTGAAGTTTCATGGGGAAATTCAATGGTGCAGTTGGGCAGAGATGTTGGGTACTAAAATTTCCCCTTTTTCCTTATCATTTCTCATTCTCTTGTATTAATTCATACATGGACCCTATTGTTTACATTTCCTATGAGAACATCAATCTTGGTCCCTGGAGAAGATACAATTCATAATTCATTATTCGTTGATTAATGTGCTATGTTAATTCATAGAGTACCTGTAAAATAGGATGATGTTTCGTAATTTGGGTAATTATGGATGAATTAATAAGAATGAATGAAGATATGCTTCCAAATGGAATGTTGGTGCTAAAACACCGTGTTGAAACACTTGGTTGAAACATGCATGAAGAATACTATGGCACCATTGATTGAATCTCTTCATGGATCTAACATATCCAACTAGAAGGGGGCGATCTTATGGAGACTGGAATTAGCACAACTTATATGGGGAATCATGCAGCTTTCCACATCATTGGATAAAAATTGGAGCATCGATTTATAAGTTTCTATTTTTTGTTATTGTAATCTTAAAAGTATCTATTTTAAAAAGTTATGAACAACTTGAGAATCAAAAGATTCTCAAGATTTTTTGAACTACTGGTAGTTTCATTCTATTCTGAGAACATGGCATGGTTTAAAATATGTACAAAGTGTTTATGGTAGTGAGCTAGCCCTTGTTTCTCCATTGAGCACTAAAGAATTAACATTGTATCTGGCAATTTAATCTCTTAATAAGAAGTGGCAATGTTCAACTGAATTTTTGTTAGTGATTAATTCTTTTTAGTTTTTTTGCATGCATCTATATTTGGAGGAAAGGGCCTACCTCCACACAAATATCTCCTCAATCGATTTTTATTTTTCTCTTCCTGTGCATGTCACATGATAAATAAAAAAATTAACCTTTTTATGTAGTCTGTATGATTAATGTTGTTGAAGCAATAATTATTTTTGGATTGATGTTGTTGAACAAATTGTTATTGTTGTTGTAACAATTTGTTATCTTGAAAGTGTAATATTTCCTGAATGGTTTAGTTAGTCCTTTTCACTTGATGATTATTATTGTTTTTACATCTCAACCATCTCACTGAATGATATCATAGATTAATTTCTCAATTGTTTATTGTTGAGCCAGATCTAGATGGAGGTGCGATTATATATTTATGATTTATTGAAGTTAAAATTTCTTTGAAGTGAGAATTTTATTTATGCAATCATAGAGTAGATATTTTGAGAGGATTTAACTTATTGCAAAATTAATATAGATCTCTTAATGCATTTCATATGAGTAGTTTCTTTTCTGCAAGGAGTGGTTTAGTGGTGAAGGATTAATTCAACAGTTAGATTTAGAATTGTTCAATGAGAAGGAAATCTATAACAGTCTTAGCAATGATCAGAGTTTGAGTAGGTATTGATTATATTAGGTCATCATATGAATTAGTGTCAGAAGGAAATCTATAACAGTCTCAACATATGAATTTTTATCAGAAGACTCAATGTTTATGCATAGATTGTGCTTAATTTCCTTTGAAATAACCAAACTAGATTACGAATTATTTCAATGATACATAAAAAAATTATTGAGAGGCTACATGTAAAGTTTTTTAATTCATGACATTAAAATTATAAATGAATTAGAGGAATTTTGGTCTCATTGGCAATAGATGTCCTATGATGACTGCGTAGGAATCTAGTAGGCCAGTACATAGACCATTTTTCTCTTCTCTTAGAAACTCATGGCTCATTCCTTTTATGAATACCAACATGTATTCTCAAAGAAAATATAAATAAACATAATATATTCTAAATAAACCGATCAAGATACTACAAATGGCTCCATCTTTATTCAAGCATAAAATGAGAACTAGAAGCATCCAAGGGACTAGCACAATCTTTAATCAAAATAAAACCAAACATCCAAAGTTGAAAAAATGGTCCCAATGCAAACAACAGACAAACCATTAAAACTTGCCAAGATATAAAAGTTATAAATCCAAGAAGTTTCATGCACTTGAGTCTTGAATGAGCCCATTCTTTCTTAATGAAAATCTTGTTAATTAGTTATTTAGCCTTTAATACTAGGACACTATCTATGAGAAGAGATAGGTCTCAACTTCATCAAATGTCAGTTTCATTTCTTGTCACGGATAGGAAAAAGATAATGTCTTAGTTAACTATCAAACCATCAAACTTAAAATAGCTTGTATCAAATAAATGTGGCTTCAATGTTACACTATTTAATACAAAATATAGAACATATTTTTACCTTAAATGCAATCTCAAATTTATAGATGGTAATCTTGCTTCCATAAAGAATTACCTTTTTCCAATGTACTCCAAAAATATAGGAACAATTAAGTCAATAAACTAACAAGAATCACATCACATGTGTCATTCCATTAATTATTTCTACAACTCCAATCACCAATGGAACATGTAAGTCAAAATAAGAGTCCCCTCGTGTATATTGGTTTAGATAGCACCTTGGGGTATATTAATATCCCAATTCACATCAACATGTCAACCCTCATTTGCTATATTATGAAAAGGAAATTATGTAGATGAAATATTATTATGAGCCTCCAAAATATTATCTTCCATATCAAGTGCATTAGAGGAATTTGTTGTTTTGTATTCTCCCATTCTATCACAATTTGGTCACCAAAGAGCTAGTGCTCTATCGAATGGAAAATTGTTTATGTCATACTTTGTTACATATAATCTTAAACATGGATCCATATTTTTATCAATCTTTTTCTTCAACTCTAAATTCAATAATGATGGTGCACTAAACATTATCTCATCCTCCACCAATCCCAAAATCATGGTTTGACATAAATTTGCTAATTTGAAATATTCTGACATGTTTTCTTCTAGGTATTGGCTTTCACCTAATTTAGTCCATAATATTGTTATTACACCATGTTCTAGAGGTTTCTCCAAACCAAAATATTGAGCTAACATTGTTTGACCAAAGAGATTGGCTTGTTGATACAACTTTGATGAATCTAATATACCTTCAATCTCTTCTCCTTGTACATTGTGATTATTGCCAAATTGGTGCACTAAAATTTTTAATTTTGCTAAAAAGTCAACTCTTTTAACTTCTCTATTATGTTCAGGCTTCCAATATTGAGGGTATACCACATACATGACCTCCAATAATTCATCTCGAGGAAATCATTACTTATCTCTGATTCTAGTGATTTTTGAATTTCTATCAAGTTACGCTTCCCTGAAATCACAACAATGTTGAATTGGTCTCTTGACACATGGAACTCTTCAGTGATTCATCCCATATTGCTATCATAATGAAATGGAACCATATACCCACACACTTCCATACATAGTATTCTTTTTCCATCAAACTTCAAAAAAAAATTCAATGTTTTCTATATCAATGATAGTAGTCCAACCTTTAAATGTTGGACCTGTGAAAGAATATGGCATCATATACAAATTATCCATTTGAAGATATCATAATTTTATTTTATCTATGTATTATGCAATATACATTATGTGACTCTGAGACATTTTCACAAGGACATTCATTTCATAAAGCATAGGAAGAATTCCATCCAATGTTAGTAATGTATCTATATTAGTTAATCGAAAGAGAAGATCTTGAGCCTTGTCTACACTAAAGCAATGTTCATACATCACCCCTACTAAAGATTGGTACTCACTAAATGGTATTTGAGTTGGTCCATTCAATGATATCCATCTTGTATCAACATCTTTTAGTAGTTTTTTTCCATCTATAACACCCTCAGAAAATTGTTGAAACTCTTTAAATTGCTTGGGACTATGACAAAAGTATGCATGAGTTTATTGTACAAGATCTTCAACTTTTGAAACCAGTGGAAACTTTCTTACTATTTTGAATGCAAGATGCATTCTATGAGCCATACAATGAATACTAATCATAAATGGTGAAGTTGATAGTTGTAGTTTGACACAAAGGCCATTCATTTTCCCTTGCATGACTACTACTCCATATGCTATGACACATACAAACTCTTTCAAAATCACTAAATGATCCATACCACCAATTTCCTTCAGAGTCTTGATGAAATTTTCATAAATATTTTTAGTTGTAGAATTCTCCCTCATTTTATGAATCCAAGGTAAATATGAATTCCTAACATGATCATTAACCATATAAATGCTCATGAAGATCCATGCAGTATTATCAATAGCTGTAAATTCATCCAAATACAATGAAAAAAACCTAGCATTTGAAATATCCTCTTTCAAATCATCATTTTCTACTTGAGATAGATATTTTTCACATTCCCAACCATTCGTTACTAACCAATGTGATGCAGGAGAATCACTCCACCTCATCAAATACGCCAGTGTGCCAACACGCAGATGCGTAATGGAGAAAGGGAGAGGCATCAACCCTCTCATTTTTAAATTTTAAATCCGATCCTATACAGATTAGCGTGTTGTAAGATTGATAAATGCAAGGCCATGCCTTTGTATAGGTAGTGGTTAGGGTTTCCTTAAATGGTTACCTGTAGCAGGTCCAGATCATAGTCAGGTCTAGACATTCATTTATGGAATGTAGTCGTAGATGTATGGTGCCATAACTAAGACGATGATGGAACTAAGACAGTGAAGAGGATAAGCTCGTAGAGCCCTCTCTTTGTAATGAGGAGACTAGAGAGAGATATCTAGAGGTAGAGAGGTCTTAGAAGAAGAAGAACTCGGGATAGAGTTAGAATGGGAGAAATAATTGAGACACTGTCGTAGTCTAGTCTAAGTACACATTTGTAAACAGACTTTCATCTTAATATGAAGAAAAGTATTTTTTCCTGCACAAGACATGTTTATGAATTATCTATATTCTGTGAATGTTATCTGTGTGTTAATGTGTTGTAGATTTATGATAGGTTTCATATGCATTTGATAGATAAATTTATTTATCTTTGTTTGAGTTTGAAGTATCATTTTGTGTTCTTTAGGCTATGAAAGGAGTGCATAACAGAACATTTGAAGCTTTGTAGCGAGCGCAAGGAATGTTAATCTAAACTCTGCGGAGTCAGGAAAGAACGTGCCAGGAGGGCGCACCATAGCGATAAGGACTCAAGGAGGAACCTCAAGTATACCAAATACCTTAAAGGGGAGACTGTGAAAAAGAAGCATAGAGAGACAGATTTACTGAGAACTTTGTAAAGCTCTGTCATGAGGGTATCGAGCGAGTGAAGGAGTGCACAGAAGGAACTTTGTGTTGAGTTTGGGGAGAAACAAATTTATTGAACACTCTGTAAGAAGAAGCTCTACAAAGTGTGCATTGAGCCAGGACAACGAGAAGAATTTATTGTCAAGAAATCCTTCGGTTCTGAGTTTAACGAAATCCCAGAAGTGCAAAGAGTGCATGGGAGATAGAAATCTTCAAGGAGATCAAGCTCATAAGGGATAACTCAAGGAATGCGTGAGTGACAGACTTATTCTGAGTCCAAAAGATCAGAAGAGATAACGCTTGCAAGATTGTAAGTGAGACCCAAGATAGTCGGGTTTGTAGGAGAAGTTTAAAGTCCGAAACCTTTGAACACAGTGTAAATATTCAAAAGACAAAAGAATTCGAAAGATCAGGAGGAGTGACAACAACCATCAGATTTGGTAGTAAGGAGGAGTTTGGACCGTTAGATCAATGTCTATCCAATAGAGGAAGTGTAGAGAAGAAGAATAGATCTCTAGCATTGGATCTGAGCGCAAAAGATCGACAGTCATATGATCAAGGTGAAGTGCATGGGTTTTAACCCTTGTGTACATAGGGAGACTGGTCAAATCTTTAGGATTGAGACTGTCGAAGGCCGAGGAGCCGGAGAGCCGAAGTATAATATCAACCATTTGATCAGTCAAAGAAGATATGATTCATTAGATCGTCCGAAGGAAAATGTTGGGTGTTGGATCAGCCAAGAGAATCTGAGTCATCAAATATCATGATTTCAGGAGGAGGCAAGTTTGAGACTTGAAAATCCCAAAGCATGAATAGCTAAAGAGTCGGGAGTTGTCGATCTGCAAGGGGACACTTGTCAACAGATCGTGATCTCTGGGAAATTTTTATTGAACCTCTAAGTTGATATTTGAGATTCGCGAAGCCTGAAGAGCCGAAGCAAATCCGAGTCATCAAATCATCTGAAGTGAATCTGAGTCATCAGACTTGGAGAGGAGACATGGTGAAGATATGAGCACTCCATTTAAATTTATGGATCTATTTGTAACCGTCACGTGCAGGGGAGACATGAAGAAAATCCATGTACTCCATGGAAAGTCTCGAAGAAAACCTTAGTCGTTGATCCAAAGAGGACATGCGTTAGTGGATTATAGCCTCCGGATAGAATTCATTGGAGGAAGGTGAGGTTTGAAATTTGAGATTTTCGAAGCCCGGAAATCTGAAGCCCAGAAATCTGAAGTGATGAGAGTTGTCGATGTGAAGGAGGAAACGTGGCGCCAGATCCAAGACTTCGAAAGAAAGCGGAGGGGGAAAGGTCTGAAGACCCAGAGAAGATCGCGATCATTAATCGAGAAGGGAGAGAAAGGACCGTCGAATCTGGTTGAGGAAGCAAAAGTCCTGAATCAGAAGCAGATCCGTTGACTGGGGAGGATATGTGTTAGCAGATCTTCCACTTCGAAAGATACCCATTCAGCAATGGTGAGAATTTGAGACTTGAAAGTCTCGAAGGTTGGATTAGAAGAGGAGATCCTGGCCACACATTTAATGGGACAAGTGTAAAAATTTATTTCATTCCAAAATATTTCCATACATAGGTAGCGAAGTTTTGAGACTTCAAAATCTTGAAGTACGGAATCATGAAGAGATCTCGACCGTTGGTTGAGAGGAAGCATATTTGGTCCGTAGATTTGGGGATAATAGATATGAACTGTCAATCGAGGGTACCATCAAGATCGGGAGATCGACGATCCCACAGAATTTTGGAGATTGGAGGTGTGTGAGCTTTAGCATGAAGTCACATGGTCATGTGAGGACGTCATCCAAGGTCACATGTGAAGAAGGAGCTTAGCAAAGGGAGCTTGTGAAGGTGGAGAATCAAGATTCCCGAAGTTCGGACTCACAGAGGATATCCTAACTGTATATTCAAGGAGACAGATAGAAACAGATCTTCCACTCTGGGAGATTTCCATATTGAGGAGAGAGAAGTTTGAAAACTGAAACTCCTAAATCCCGAAATGCGAAATCAATGACAGTTGATCTAGAGGGGATTTATGTGGCGATAGATCACAATGATCTAAGATCGTGCATAGATGGTAGGAATGGAGATTCGATAGCAGTCGTTGATCGCGAGGCAGTTCTAAAAATCAAGAAATTGATGGACGAGAAGGATTGCAGAGCCAGAACTTGCGTGGAAGATAATTATTCCAGAGTGGACCACAATTGGAACCATGGTATTCGTAAATGAATATGTGGTAGCATGGGAAGGATTGTGGGGTGAAAATTGAGTTGGTTTGAAACCACTCTTTCCCATGCATGCAATCGCGCATTAGCACAAACACACAACCCGGGGTCGTATGAAGGAGGGGCTAATGCAAAAAGGGCTTACGCCTAAAACTAGTGTTTTGGGAGCACGTGGAAATTATCCCATAGGTCTGGTAGACCTACACATAGAGGGAAAAAGGGACCTGTGTGTAATTGATCTGGGTTCGATCAGGAACCCAAAGAGTCGATCTGACTTGAAGTATTGGAAATATCTAGAGATCGGGAGGTCGCAGAACCCCGGGAGAGTAGGGGGGCTGCATCATAATAAGAAGATGGAAAATTTGACACTTCAGTAAAAGATATAAAGTTCTTGTAATCTAGAAAATTTGGCATAGGACGAACTCTAGATAAGATGTGAAATACAGTGCTTAATTGCATCATCTTGGATAACAAATTTCTTTCCATTGTCTTTCCAAATAGATATGTAATGGTTCCTACACTTGCCTCTAGTTTTCACTTGCTGATTAAGTACTTATTATATTCATATTCATATTTGACACGTCGACATTCCTCAGAACATTTCCATTTGATAATATGTTTCTCCTTTCCATTTACAATTTCCTCATCATACACCTTTCATGCATTCTTCTCTATTGTATCTAACTTCATCTGCAATTTTACTGTCTTTCCAACTACATATAATGAATCTAACTTCTCATGAAGTATATTTCTCATTTGTTGGAGGTATAGGTTCAATAAATGGAGATTTTGAGACCCATTCCAATTGGAATTGTCTCCCTATGTCCCATTGGCCTTTTTTCCTTTTCCATGATTGTGAATGGTTTTTGTTTCCTTCCAAGGAAAAACCTTCAACTTTGTTATTGTCAATTTCTAGTGAAAGCATCTCAATTTGATCACTAGAGGAACATGTTTCATCATTTATTATATGGATATTAGATGCATTATCATAAGAGTTGACATATCTTTTACTTCCAGTAATGGGTTGTGTTAGCGATATTTCTTGCTAAAGGGGTTTAAATATCAAACGAATGGGTTAAAACCCACTTGTCCAAAGTTTTGGGCGATAACGCGCCCGTGGTAAACAGCAAGCAAGACTGGGCGGTCCAGATTTGTGCACCCAGATCGACGGCGCACAGCAAATTCTGGACCCTCCTTGCCTTTCGACCTTTAAGCAAGAGGGGGGGTCCGGAATCGGGGGCGCATCTGTCCGACGGTCCAGATGAGCGCGCTCGGATCAACGGCGATGAAGACCATTCCGGACCCCCCCCGCCTTTCTACCTTTAAGCCGAGGGGGGGGGTCCGGAATTGTGGGTGCAGCTTCCAATGGCTACGATCAAAGCACTCAGATCAGTGGCAATCGCACGACCCGCGTCATCCTTAGCCGCTCTGTGATTAAGCGGGCCCCTCTCCCATCACATCATTTTCCGACCACCTTTCTCCGGTTGACATGTGTCATCTTTCCACCTCTTTTTTTTATGATATACGTAGCCTTCTATTTTCTCATCATCCATATATCACCTGCCACACGTTTTCTTCCCTTTCACATCGCTCCTTCCTCCTCCTTCGCTTATCGCAGTTTGCCATGTGTTCCCCCTGGAACTCTCTCTCTCCTAGCTGTCACAGCCCCGTCACTCCGTTCCTGCATTCCCCCTTCCGTGTTGTTCTTCTCGTGCGCCCTTGAGCCAGTCGGTTATTCCAGGTGGCCGCGTG